>APFE030750359.1:30104-111184 GCA_000404065.3 Pinus taeda
AGTCTGGAAGACCAGGCAGTTTAAGCCTGATTGTGCCAAGCCCTGATGGCTTGATTTTTGATTGATCTGCAAAGTATACTGCTCCATCAACATTGTCAGTGAAATCTTCAAAGATATTTTCTATGAGTCATGTGGCAGGTTGCTCCTGAATCAAGTAACCAATTATTTTTCCAAGAAGCAAGTGAAGCATTAAATAAATCTTCATTTACTCCAATGTTACATTGTGCCACAACATAGTGAGCAGATTCAGGTGCTTTACCTTTGTCTGTATCATCAGTTTTACCTTTTTTTTGGTTTCTTTTTTGCTCAATTTTGTCCCATGGTAGCTTGCATGTAGAGGCATCATGTGATCCATTTCTTTTGCAGTGAATACAGTGCAGATCTGCCTTTTCTCCTTGAGAATGTCTGCCCCCCCTGCCTCTGAAATATCTTCCTTTTCCTCTTCGTCCACCTCTTCCTCTTGTAGAATCTTGAGTAGGATGCTTTTATTTATGAGCAAGGCAGACAGTCTCTTCAGAAGATTCAGGGGCTGTCTTCTTTCCAAAAGATTTCTCTCTTTTAGCAAACTTTTTCACAGGAGAGTCAAAGGTTATATCTTTGAGATTTCCATTTGCTTGCAATGACTCAAGATAATTGGAGTAAGTAGGATAAAGTGCCTTGAGAAAAGCGATAAGAGGAATATCCATTTCAACCTTAGTAGATTTGATATTATGCATTATAGACTTTACTTTAGATGCAAGAGGAAGAGGATCATTATTTTGCAGTTCAAGAGTGAAGAGTTTAATCATGAGTTGAACGACTTCAAGTGCAGTTGAATATGATGAAATATGGTGACTCACCTCTTCATTTACAGATGCTGCGATTAATGCATAAGCTTTTCTATTCTTGTTTTCCCAAATGACGAGCTCTTTGTCTAAGGTAGGCTGTATTGGGTCATTGTCTCCGTCTTCGACACACACTCATTTCCACAACTCATTAAAAATGAGGGTGTGTTTTATCATCCGAGACCATTCAGGATAGTTCTCCTTGCTAGTGAGAACTATTCCCACCATGGATATGATTGAATGCATTCTGTAAAAAAAAAAAATTCTGCTGATAGAAAAATAATTCTGCCAATATACAGTAAAATTGTACTCAAAAGGGCATTACCAAAAGATTTCAAATCCACCATGTGACCCACATAAATCCATCATTATATAAATCCACCTCATATAAATCCCATAAATGTCAGTGGTTTTATATACCAAAAATAGTGGCTTGGAATCCTTTATATATATCAGTGTTATACATATATACCAAAGAAAAAAATGATATTAAATATACCAAAGAAAACACTGCGACGCTATTTGTGGGAAATGATTTTGGTTGGTTAATTCATATCACAGTCAATAATCAATCATTCACCCCGAGCTCTACAAAGTTGGAGCAACAACGACATCAACCGCGAGCTCTACGCAGCAACGACATCAACAATTTGGGTATCATTCCAGGATCTCGATACCCTTTCGACTTTTTCAAAACTCAATTAACATATCAGTGCCATTTTGCCAAAACTTCTGGTATCGTTGCAGAGAAAGAGAAATCGAGCCGATCTTTAGATTCAAACAAGTGAAGAGACAAAACACTTGCGTTCCTTCATAGAAAATGAAATTTGCTGTGAAAACCTCTTATATATATATATATATATATATATATTATATATATAATATATATATATATATATATATTATATATATATATATATATATATATATATATATATATATAATATATATAATATAATATATATATATATAATATATATATATATATATAACCATTTCAGCGTTCAAAAAATACATATGGTTGCGTTCAAAAAAATATTTAACGCAGAGGCATCATACTGTTATAGTTTAAAATTTGAACACCATTCAAAAGTACCATTCTTAGTGGCACCATCACTCTTCCGCTCCGCCACTAGAACGAGGTCTCGGTTCATTTGAATTCGTGAGCGCTCTAATGGTCGGCTCCGTTGCACTCTTGCAATTTCCGGCAGACAGTCTTCTCACCGCAGAACAAACAAAAAATAAAACGGCTCTCAAGAAGTTATGTTTATCCGAAACGGCTCTTAATTCCAATGCAAACAAGCTTGACAAAGCCTTCCACTCCAGTGCAGGACCAAAGGCGAATACCGCCGTCTGTGGGAATAACGCTGCTCCTGGTATCAGGGGATAGCGAGTAATCAAAATAGGTTCATGTGAGAGGCATGTGGTATGCTACACTGCATCTCCACCAGAAGAATCAATTGATGCAATGGAGGTGGCAGGTGCAATCAGATTGAAATGGATATGGGAAGCTGCAGAAACACCATTTCAAAAAATTTAACACATAGGACAGTGCTTATTTTATGTCAGTACAATGCCCCTTTTTTTTTGAAACGTTTATGGACAGTCAAACAGGATGGACAGTGTTGGATAGTGGAGTAGTAAGGGCAGTATGGACAGTATGGGCAGCTACCATGTCAGGAGCAACTAATTTTATGGAGGAGCTGCTCAGCTATATGGAGAGCAGACAAGGAGTTACAAGGGACACAAAGGCTAAAAAAAGAGCTGGCTCTGATACCATGTCAGGCCAGACAGTAACTCCATAGGGAAGAAATATTTGACTGTATTATTCCAGCAGGTAGGTCCTCATTATATACATGAGGGAGAGACTGTTCAGTTCATCTCCTGATGACTATTCATATTTCCTATCTATCTATTTACAATAATTCACCCAATCACAAGGATTAGGTGTCAACAGAAAATGGTTAACTAAGCACATATAGTGTACCACACTTCATCAGCTTACAAACCTCAGTTGATAATTTATGCAAGAAATTTAGGACACTAAATTGACTAAACATTTTCGTGCTGTTGCCAGGGAAGTGTAATTAGGTAACCTCATCTCTTACATCTGAAAAATGATATGCATAGAAAAAGAGACTCTAGGGGTAGATTCCAAGCTAGAGGTAGGAGTTTAATTCCTACAACACCACTTACTCCACCAAGACTAAGAAGAGATACACCTCCATCTCAAACTCATAGTCCACATTTCACTAGCCATATACTTCCTGAAGTTCTAAGGTCAAAAATCAAATTAAGAGGATCTCCTACTTCATCTACTAAGGTAGTCTTAAAGGAAGAAAATCTTGGATATCCAACAGAAGGAGTAGCCTTTTTCACCTCTATAGGGGAACATATTTTAGCTGAAGAATTAGAGATTCCTAGTGGAGAGGGAGAAGTATAACCTTTCCTCCACATACCATTGATAGAGGAACCAGAGGAAGAGAAATTAACCTTGCAGGTTGAATATTATATTAACTTTGAAGAATCTATAATGGCAAGAAGAGAAGAAGAAGGAGAGGGAGTTCTGAATGGATAATTTGCACTATTTGGATGAGGAAGAGGTAGAGGAAATAATGGAGAAGGTAGAGGAAATAGGGAAGTTGATAATTCTTTTGAATTCCCTATAGTTGATGAAGAAACAGATTCCCCGATGAAAGATATCTCACCTTCTGTCCTCCCAAATTTTCATGGATTAAAAAGTGAAGATCCTTAAACCTTTTTATTTGAATTTGAAGTCTTGTGTAGAACTTATGATTATTTACAAGACTCTCAAAAACTTAAATTGTTTCCTTCAACATTCAAGGGAGCTTCTTTAAAATGGTCCATGGGATTGATCACTTAGTCTATTAGAACATGGAATGACATGAAGAGAGAATTTTTTGATAGGTATTTGGATTATTTCATGCCTATCAATCACAAAGATGAAGTGTTTAAAATGATGCAAAGAGAGGATGAAAATTTGAAGGATTTAATTGAAAGATTTAACTATAACTTGAAAAGAGAAAAAATGGATAACTTAGATCAAGATACTTTAAAAGCTCTTTTATTAAAAGCCATTAGAGATGAGCGGATAGACATCATTAACATGATGGGGAAGGGAGATATCTCTCAACTCCCATTAAATGACATTGGGGAATTATGTGTTCATCTCTCAAGAGGAAAATCCAAAACTGGGAAAGGTCCAAGAGATCCTTCTCTTGCTACAGTGAATAAATCTACAACTGGATCAATGAGTAGGGCATAAATTGGAAACATGCTTGATGAATTTAAAATAGATATTCTAGGGAACCTTAGTGAACAGATAGACACCCTTAAGTTACAAAACAAGTAGAAAGCCAAGACTGATGCTTTAGCTATTTTACGTCCCGTTGAAGGCCCCGAAAATCGGGTCTACAACAAGGGGGATACCTGCCCAGTTCGGACCTTGGTTGGCAGCTCCTTATCCATTTGGTATAGCAGGTCCGACTAGGGATATGGGACCAGTTTCCCAATTCAGTGTGTGTGTGTGAGAAAGATGGGTATTTCTGTTCTAAATGGAATACTTCTATTCTAATTCTAATCTAATGCTATGCTGTTGTATTCTAATAAACAGAAAAACATCAAAATTTATGCTAACCCGAGGTGTGATCTTTCTTCTATGCGATCTAAAAAGGTTTCAAACAATAACTGGTAATAAAGATCATTCAGCTATTATAAGAAAAGAATTCAATAAAGATGAACTACTTCGTATAAGAAGTTAGACGAAATAGTTGTGAAAACTTATTGCATAAATGAGTTATTCATACACTAAGCATAAATAAATAGTTATCACCGTACAAAAGTGCCAAATGATAACTCAGGCATCCACGTTGTAATATATAAACAACTGAAAACTGAATATTACTTTAACGCATAAGCAGAAATGGTTAAGAGATAAAAGTACCATTTATAACTAGTCCTACTCATGAGCTTCAAGCAACAATTGATTTATCTCTCCTTGATTTAACATCCACTAAGAGTACAGAAGTGCAACATCAGTAGCAGATATCAAATGCAAATATCAAATAAACCCTGTTCCATTCATTCACCAAAACCTCCTCTGAGGGTGTAAAAGTGCATGTTCTGAGGACAAGTTTTTGATAAATTTCTGGACCCTTCTCTAAATGCATGAGAAGGGTTTAAATACTACTGACTAATTCTAAAAATAAATTATTACAAAATTAAAGGATGCGGTTTAAATGTTTGTCCTATTTTTAGGAAAATAAAACAAAATTAAAACTAAAATTAAACTATTTCTGTATTTGGTCTTTAAAATCACATGTATGTAGCATCTGTTTAAGGAGAGTTGGCAGGCTAACTTCCGCTTTTAACTGGGCTGAGAAAACAGAATCTACAAGAGCTGGCGTCATTTTCTCAGCCAAATTTATGATGCACTTAACAGTCATCCATTGGCTATGTGGCTTTACCAAGTATGTCAAGTAACAATCCCAGTTTAACTTGTTTTGCCCTTGGATTACTTTGGCCTTTTCTTGAGCTCTCTGTTTCCAATTTGCCCCTAGTTGCTGTGCATTCGGTAAGTATCTTGGAGTGGTCTCTACGATCAAATTTTCTTTGTGTAAAGTTTCATTTACACAATCAATAATTCTGCTGGCTGTCGTGACTGCTCCTTCTGCCGCTTGTTCTTCTTCTCTGATTTGTTCATCCCATTTGTTAAAGAGCATTTCCTTATGATTTTCATTTATTCTTGGTGCACCTGCTCTTTTACCCTCATCCTTTTCCTGCCAAGCCAGATATTCAGTCACCCGTTTATCAATTAGATCATAGTCACTTTGCAAGTCTACCACTTGATTAGTGGTTTTATCACTGATTTCACAATAATGACTCCACTATGATATCTTTTGGCCCAATGCTTCTTGCTGCTATAGTAATTGTTCGTCCAAGGAAATGGACTCTGTAATAAATTCTGTAAGCTTAGGGCTGTCCTTGTGCATCTCTCTTAAATCTTGTAACTGCTTTCCTTTCTCATCCAAACTTTTCTGATACCCTATCTGCATTTGCTGGAAGTCCTGTTGCAACTTCTCAAGCTTTTTCTGTGCTTCATTATTAGCGTGGGCTTGTTGCAATTGTTGTTGCAGTGCTAGTATCTAGTCTTCCCTTTCTTTTAGCAACTGCTGTACCTCAGGTGCTTTTTCAACAGTCGCGAAGGTGTATGCTCCTGCGATCTGAGATAGTCTGGTGAGATTTTCAGTAGGATTGCTAGTGGGATCTTTCCACAGGACGTCTAGCTGTTCTGTGTTTTGAGAGAGCGTGCTTTCCAAATTCCTACTCTTCCTTTGTCTTCTTACTACTGCTTTGTGCTGTGGGCTATAAGATATATCTAAAGGAGGGGTTTCTTCTACTTTTAGTACAAGCTCAGAGGATGGAGAAATAGGAATATGCTCCATATCTGAGACTTCGCTAACTATTCTTGTGACTACTTCTTTTACTATCTGTGCATTGCTGGCAGTTGTCTTCATAGTTTGTCCTTCAAGGTTGATCAAGTCGTTGAAGGTTTCCCATTCTTTGTCCACTTCAGCTATGACTCGCGGTGCTTGGATGACGAGAGGGGGAGGATCTCTTTGTGGGGAGGCAATAACCTGCTGATGTAGAAGTTCTTTTCACTGGGCAATATCCTTTACTAACCCTTCTCTCTTATCTAGTTCATTTCCAGATCTTTTAGAATGTTCAGACATTTCTTTTTCAGATTTGGACTTAGATCCGTTGGTACTTGAACTTCCACTGAGGCTAACACTTGGAGTTGGTTCTCTTGAGGGTTTTAGGCATAGTTTCTCTAAAGGAATACTGGCTAGCCTTCTTTCCCTGTATGTTTTGAACCTTTAGAATTCTTCTGGAGATAGTTGCAATTGGGTTGTGTGCATAATTTCTTCCAATGTGTTTTTCTGTTGGAATATATCATCAAATAAATCCTTTTCTCTAGAGAACACCTTTATCTTAACTACAGTTGTAAAATTGCGGGAAACCTCATGAGGGTCAAATGGCTTTCCAGTGAATTTGAATAGTTGTAAGCATGTGATATTCTTTACTTCTGTGAAGGCGTGGCCTACATCGAATAGCGAGAAGGCCCCACAGGATACAGGAAACTGTGGCCATATAGCCTTCTTTTTGTCTTTTAATTCTTTAGTTAGGCCAGCTTCCCCATAGGTTTGATAGGTGATCTCTCGGGCTAAGAGTTTATCAGGGATATATAAAGGTAGGACATGACGGGGTGTAGAACTTCCAAATACCCTGACATAAGTAAACAATTCTTCCCCAAACCATCTTGCGACAGTGAGGATGTCCACTTCTTCTTTAGGCGAGCATCTCGGAGGGTCTTTATCGTACAAAATTCTATACAAAGGCAACATAATTCCATGACAAATTTGGTAGAAGTATGGAGTGAACTGAGAGTCCCATAACTCTTTGTGATAGACATGGATTGGTAAAGGGTCTTCTGTTGTCCACTTCCAACCCATAACAGGAAACTTAGAAACATAACATATTGCGTCCATTATATATGCGGAAAGGTAAAAAGGAGGATAAATTCTCTGAGCCGTAGCTCTTTTGGACCGGTAACTGACAATGGTGGTGACCAAGTTATCAGACAAAATTTTGGCCCAATCTACAATGGTGGCATTTGTGGCAGCATCCAATAATGGTAGCCACTCGGATGAGAAATTGTTGATATCTGGCATTCCAAATATTCTACAGAGCATGGCAGCAGCAAAGCAGTATGGAGAGGTAAGGGAACTAGTACTGTACATACCATGTTTATCTTTCTTCAGCGGCTCCTCTCCTAGACCAGTCTTTGGTAGTTTCTGTTGGGTCCGGGTTTTCTTTTACAAATTTCTCTGTAAACTGTTTATTGTAGGTTTCCTGTGGCTCCGGTAGATGATACATGAGCTTCAAATCTTGCACAGTGAATGAACCAATGAGTCCTTGACCATGAACTTTGAACTGTCTATTTTTTATTTTTGCGCTATCCAATATCCATTTGACCATGTCTGTGTATGGGAGGATTTTTGGCCTCGCTCCTATCCGATGGAAAAATGAGCAGGCTAGCTCTGCGAGGGATGCTTCAAAAGAACTTTGTGAGCCTGCAACAGCCGTAACCTCCATTACTATGGGATTCTCCTCTTCGTGCATATTATACATGCCTTCCCACATAGCTATTCCCGTGTCTCTGTTACAAGCCGTGTCTGTATACAAAGGCGCCATTTTCTCTTCTTCGGAGCTCGGGGCTTTGCTTTTCTTTCCCATTTCAGCCTGTGTATTGCTTTGTATTGTCCTCTGCTCCCCATGCCCGCAATTTACAAGTGAAGTGAAAATGAATGACAAGGAAGGGTGATGGGAAAGTTTTAAATGTCGCAGACATATCAAATATACCACCTTACGTGAAATGTTTTTTGAAGAGAACGCACCCATATTCTATTAATAACTGACAAATAACTCCTTTATTAGCATTTAAAGTGCATAACCATGAGTTAGCGTATGGAAACTACTTTTCTTGAATAATGCGCTCGAAAGATCTGCGATGGAGCAATTTTGCGATTTGCTTCGCAACATCGCAGATCGCAACATCGCAAAGTCGTGATATAGATCTGATATGACGTCACAACATCGCTTCATTGCAAAATCGTGATATCGCAATATCACAAATCGTAGGAATGTTATGTATGACAAATTTTCTTAACCTATTCCTTGCGAGATGCGATCTTGCGATTGGCACCATCGCACATCGGCAGATTTTGAAAGTAAGTTATGCTGAATGCGATGCGATATTTGTTCATTATTGCTATCTCGCAAATGTTGGAATTGTGCTTGTAAGGTGGTATCCCGCTATCTTCCTTTAAAGATTTTTTTTTTTACCTTATGATAAAATTAGATTTTAGAAGTTTCCAAAGGGGTTTCCTAAGCTTATGATGGTAACTTTATTTGCGGAAAGGAAATGTAAGCACTATTTTGATTTCCTTGGATTTTATAACTAAGGGCCCCTCCTTATTTAGTATTATTGATAATACTAAATAAGGAGGGGGGTTGTTGGTGGCCACAACAATTGGCGATTCACTTGGAAGAACGAGTTATCTCTGTATTTCTATTGAATTTTCTAAACTTCCAAAACAGGAAATTTCTCAGAAAGTTAAACTTTATTATGGAAAGATAAAGTACATTATGCTCTAACTTGTTAATGACATATTGTTTCAGCTATTTTCAATCTTGATTATCTGCTCCCTTAAGTTACTCCTTGTATTTACATTAGTCATTACTTGGTTTGTAAAGATAAAACAAAGTCTTCTCTGTAAACCAGTTTTAAAATATGCTCATTTGTTGTAGGTAGAGCCTCTGCTGCCAGCAGGCGTTCATAGCCTCGACAGGGTTACCTGTTACCCAGCAATGATCCTGTATCCTACTTAGAGAAACCTACAACTCTCAAAGAAGAATCCACATCCACACTTATTGCTTTGATTTTCTTCTTATTCTTAAAGAACAATGTCTTGGTTTGATAGCCAATTTATGACACAGTCATTTACTAGATTTATAACGTTGTTGAACAAGCTGGCTCGTGATGAGACCCCTTACCTCTTGATTGTAACAATCTTGAGTCATTGCCCTGTTGTGGTATGCAGTATTTGGCAAAGTCAGCAAGTTATAATATATGTGATTATGATAAGCCGGCTCGTGATGAGACCTTTCATTCTTCAAGATGAAGTGTATCCTTGGATTGTTCCTCTGAAAGTTGTGATTTCCTTAGCAAGGAGGAAGTCATTGTTTCCTTTAGATAGCTCTGGATGACAATGATAGAGTTTTTGGAAGTAGTTGTTCTACAGAGAATCTTTATTTTGTTATTGATACCTTTCATTGCACTAATATAAAACAATTTCTTCACTAAAGGTTGTTTTCATCAAACTTTATGAAGTTGAAACTAGTGTCATATCTAAGTTAGAGTCTTTAACTGTATCTTTCAATAATAAAGATCAATTTTCCAAAAGATTGGCTATTTATACAAGCGAAAAATCAAAATCTGAAAGAGAGTTGATGTCTTCTTCGTAAATGCCTGATGTAATCATTCACAACTAGTTTTATTATGGGAGAATTGTTTTGAGGACGATCACAAATTTTCTAATGAGAGGTAATTTTGTCCTTGGATATTTATAAAATATGAAAAGGGCTAATTACTTCATTTATTTTGACCTACAGACTAACTAAACTAATTCTACTCCTATTCTAACAATATACATGAAATTGACTAGGTGTAATCATATTTCCAGTGTAACCATTCTCTCATTTCCATTCCTGCATATATATACAATTCAAATATTAGTACTAGAAACAGAACTCTTACTGAACTAAGAATGTTAAATGTGTAATAAGAATGTACAACTATTGTTAGAATTTCATTTAGAATCTCCTTCTTATGAAATTTTCTTTCCAATTGAATACCTATTGGATCATAGAAATCTAGATAGATTTCTATTAAAGACTGATAAATGTTCAATGGAAGAGATAACAGGCTAGACTGAAGATATGAATTTTTGGGTTTAAAGGCCTGGAATTTATTATTAGTGTTATGTGTAAAAATTAAACTTTTGACAATTTTCCATGAAAGAAAATTTTCCAAACATATTTCTTTAAATGGATCAATGAAGGATGGATGGAAATCTCTCAAATGAAGTGGAAATTTTTTATTTAAATTGAATTGTTGACAGATATGTAAAAATACATCCCTTTGTTGGTATTGTCTTTGATAGGATGGAAGTTTTTGATCAATTATTGACATCGACTGAGGATGAAATTGAAATAGATTCTCATGTTCTTGAAAAACTTCAGTTTTCCAACAGGGTCATACATCAACTGAATGTCTGATAGTATGGTGCTCAGTATGCCAGCATAATGGATCAAAAATCTGAAAATTAAAATCTAAAAACAAATTTGTTTTTGTACAAAATAGGTAAAGAAAAAATAGAAGAAAATCAGAATCTGTACAACTAGAGTTATAACACAGTTGAGATCGTTCTGTAATGATTTCTCTTTCATAAGGATTGGCTAGAATTATAGAATTTGAGTGATTTTGACTTCCATCTTGTGAATCAGAAAGGGAATCATGATTATGAACAGGCATGAAAGCTTGGTCATGATATGAATCATAGACTGGGATATTTTCTTGGATAATGAAATCATGTAGATGAGTTGCTGCTTTAGAATGAGGATCGGTTGAAATAATTTCTAATTTAAAGTACTTCTCATTCTCAGATGTTATTTGAAGTTTCTGCTAATTCTCTCGAGATAAATCAACATCTTCAATGTCAAAGTAATTATCATAAATGACTTCACAAGATTCCCTCGGTTTCTTTTCATTTTCATCCAATATATTCAAACAATGAGGAGTAAGCTTTTCATGTTTGTTAATGGCGAAAGAATGTTCTTTAATTGTTTCTCTATCTTGAGAATCACTTAATGGTGATTCGTTTAGACCAGCCTCTTTATTTTCTGAAATATCATTAATATCGAGAGGGGAAAAACTGTCATCATTAAAAATATCAGGATAAAGAGAAATGTGACTCTGAAGTAATGCATTTAGAAATATCTCTTTTTGAGAACTCTTGTGCATTATGTTCATCATAGATTTCAGGTTTTAGATCATACCTTGATGTGCTCGTGTTTTTTGGAAGAAAATTACTTTGATTTTTTGACCTTGGCATTTGTTGAGTTGCGATCATATTTTCTGAATTTTGCTCAAAGTTGCTTTCAGATTCCAAGGTGACCTTTCTTCCAAAATTGCTGCTTTTGTCTTCTTGTATTTGATCAGAAATATCTTCTAAGCTTTGTGAAACTTCTTCATCATAATTTATTTTCACATCCAAATTGGATTTCTCATTTATGTTAGAAGGGAATTGAATAAAGCTTGGAGTAATTTCATATGAATCGGGAATAGGAGGCAGTGAATAATTATGATCAACACAATCTAATGATTCTTCACTTATGGGATCATTTTCAACATCAAATTTCAAACAATTCAGATGAAATCGAATATTAACATCTCTAACAGACTCATCTTGTTTTTGTAGATATTCAATTTCATCATATACCTGATCATAATCATAGCAGTCATATTTACAAATGAAAACTGTGAAAAATTGATCCCAGCTGTGAATTGAGGCAACCAGAAGGGTTCTACACCAATTTCCAGCTTCTGCTACGAGTGTGAGAGTAAAAATTCTACATAAAATACCTTCATCAATTCCTTAAAAATTAGAATTTGAAACACCTTGAATAAATTGAAGGGCATGATTAAAAACAGAAGAATTTCTCTTACCATTGAAGTTTACCTGAGACAATAGTCTTACCACTTCGGGTGGAGTGTTGGAAGATGCACAAACATGGATGCAACTCCAAATTGGAAGTTTAAGAGAGGACATCCTAATTCAAATGTTAAAATTGAAAGCAAATTCCAACAGACAACATGTTTCAGGCCCTCCTTCTAGCGCCAAATATGTTGAAGGCCTCGAAAATCGGGTCTACAACAAGGGGGATACCTGCCCGGTCTGGACTTTGGTTGGCAGCTCCTTATCCGTTTGGTATAGCGGGTCCGACTGGGGATATGGGACCAGTTTCCCAATTCAGTGTGTGTGTGTGAAAAAGATGGGTATTTCTATTCTAAATGGAATACTTCTACTCTAATTCTAATCTAATGCTATGCTGTTGTATTCTAATAAATAGAAAAACATCAAAATTTATGCTAACTCGGGGTGTGATCTTTATTCTATGCGATCTAAAAAGGTTTCAAATAATAACTGGTAATAAATATCATTAAGCTATTATAAGAAAAGAATTCAATAAAGATGAACTACTTCGTATAATAAGTTAGACGAAACAGTTGTGAAAACTTATCGCATAAATGAGCTATTCATACACTAAGAATAAATAAATAGTTATCACCATACAAAAGTGCCAAATTATAACTCAGGCATCCACACTGTAATATATAAACAAATGAAAACTAAATATCACTTTAACGCATAAGCAGAAATGGTTAAGAGATAAAAGTACCATTTATAACTAGTCCTACTCATGAGCTTCAAGCAACAATTGATTTATCTCTCCTTGATTTAACATCCACTAAGAGTATAGAAGTGCAACATCAGTAGCAGATATCAAATGCAAATATCAAATAAACCCTGTTCCATTCATTCATCAAAACCTCCTCTGAGGGTGCAAAAGTGCATGTTCTGAGAACAAGTTTTTGATAAATTTCTGGACCCTTCTCTAAATGCATGAGAAGGGTTTAAATACTAATAACTAGTTCTAAAAATAAATTATTACAAAATTAAAGGATGCGGTTTAAATGACCGTCCTCTTTTCAGGAAAATAAAACAAAATTAAAACTAAAATTGAAACTAAAATTAAACTATTTATGTATTTGGTCTTTAAAATCACATGTATGCAGCATATGTTTAAGGAGAGTTAGCTGGCTAACTTCCGCTTTTAACTGGGCTGAGAAAACAGAATCTACAAGAGCTGGTGCCATTTTCTCAACCGAATTTATGATGCACTTAACAGTCATCCATTGGCTATGTGGCTTTACCAAGTATGTCAAGTAACAATCCCAATTTAACTTGTTTAGCCCTTGGATTACTTTGGCCTTTTCTTGAGCTCTCTATTTCCAATCTGCCCCTAGTTGTTGTGCGTTCGGTAAGTATCCTGGAGTGGTCTCTGTGATCAAATTTGCTCTGTGTAAATTTTCATTTACACAACCAATAAGTCTGCTGGCTGTCGTGGCTGCTCCTTCTGCCGCTTGTTGTGCTTCTCTGATTTTCTCATCCCATTTGTTAAAGAGCATTTCCTTATGATTTTCATTTATTCTTGGTGCACTTGCTCTTTTACCCTCGTCCTTTTCCTGCCAAGCCAGATATTTAGTCACCCGTTTATCAATTAGATCATAGCCACTTCACAAGTCTACCACTTGATTAGTGGTTTTATCACTGATTTCACAATAATGACTCCACTGTGATATCTTTTGGCCCAATGCTTCTTGCTGCTGTAGTAATTGTTCGTTCAAGGAAATGGACTCCGTAATAAATTCTGTAAGCTTAGGGTCATCCTTGTACATCTCCCTTAAATCCTGTAACTGCTTTCCTTTCTCATTGAAACTTTTCTGATACCCTATCTGCATTTGCTGGAAGTCCTGCTGCAACTTCTCAAGCTTTTTTCTGTGCTTCATTATTAGCATGGGCTTGTTGCAATTGTTGTTGCAGTGCTAGTATCTGGTCTTCCCTTTCTTTTAGCAACTGCTGCACCTCAGATGCTTTGTCAATAGTCGCGAAGGCGTATGCTCCTGCGATCTGAGATAGACTGGTGAGATTTTCAGTAGGATTGCTAGTGGGATCTTTCCACAGTACGTCTAACTGTTTTGTGTTTTGAGAGAGCGTGCTTTCCAATTTCCTTTTCTTTCTCTGTCTTCTTACTACTACTTTGTGCTGTGGGCTATAAAATATATCTAGATGAGGGATTTCTTCTACTTTTAGTACAAGCTCATAGGATGGAGAAATAGGAATATGCTCCATATCTGAGACTTCGCTGACTGTTCTTGTGACTACTTCTTTTACTATCTGTGCATTGCTGACAGTTTTCTTCATAGTTTGTCCTTCAAGGTTGATCAAGTCGTTGAAGGTTTCCCATTCTTTGTCCAATTTAGCTATGACTGGCGGTGCTTGGATGATGATATGGGGAGGATCTCTTTGCAGGGAGGCAATAACCTGCTGATGTAGAAGTTCTTTTGACTGGGCAGTATCCTTTACTGACCCTTCGCTCTTATCTAGTTCATTTCCAGATCTTTTAGAATGTTCAGACATTTCTTTTTCAGATTTGGACTTAGATTCGTTGGTACTTGAACTTCCACTGAGGCTAACACTTGGAGTTGGTTCTCTTGAGGGTTTTAGGCATAGTTTCTCTAAAGGAATACTGGCTAGCCTTCTTTCCCTGTATGTTTTGAACCTTTGGAATTCTTCTGGAGATAGTTGCAATTGGGCTGTGTGTAGAATTTCTTCCAGTGTGTTTTTCTGTTGGAATATATCATCAAATAAATCCTTTTCTCCAGAGAACACCTTTATCTTGACTGCAGTTGTAAAATTGTGGGCAACCTCATGAGGGTCAAATGGCCTTCTAGTGAATTTGAATAGCTGTAAGCACGTGATATTCTTTACTTCTGTGAAGGCGTGGCCTACATCGAATAGCGATAAGGCCCCACAAGCTACAGGAAACTGTGGCCATATAGCCTTCTTTTTGTCTTTTAATTCTTTAGTTATGCCACCTTCCCTACAAGTTTGATAGGCGATCTTTTGGGCTAAGAGTTTATCAGGGATATATAAAGTTAGGACACGAGGGGGTGCAGAACTTCCAAATACCCTGACATAAGTAAACAATTCTTCCCCGAACCATCTTGCGACAATGAGGATGTCTACTTCTGCTTCAGGCGAGCATCTCGGAGGGTCTTTATCGTACAAAATTCTATACAAAGGCAACATAATTCCATGACAAATTTGGTAGAAGTATGAAGTGAACTGAGAGTCCCATAACTCTTTGTGATAGACATGGATGGGTAAAGGGTCTTGTGTCATCCACTTCCAACCCATAACAGGAAACTTAGAAACATAACATATTGCATCCATTATATATGTGGAAAGGTAAAAAGGAGGATAAATTCTCTGAGCTGCAGCTCTTTTGGACCGGTAAATGACAATGGTGGTGACCAGGTTATCAGACAAAATTTTGGCCCAATCTACAATGGTGGCATTTGTGGCAGCATCCAATAATGGTAGCCACTTGGATGAGAATTTGTTGATATCTGGGATTCCAAATATTCTACAGAGCATGGCAGCAGCAAAGTAGTATGGAGAGGTAAGGGAACCAGTACTGTACATACCGTGTTTATCCTTCTTCAGCGGCTCGTCTCTCCTAGACTAGTCTTTGGTAGTTTCTGCTACGTCCAGGTTTTCTTTTACAAATTTCTCTGTAAACTGTTTATTGTAGGTTGCCTGTGGCTCCGGTAGATGATACATGAGCTTCAAATCCTGCGCAGCGAATGAACCAATGAGTCCTTGACCATGAACTTTGAACTGTCTATTTTTTATTTTTGCGCTATCCAATATCCATTTGACCATGTCTGTGTATGGGAGGATTTTTGGCCTCACTCCTATCCGATGTAAAAATGAGCAGGCTAGCTCTGCGAGGGATGTTTTAGAAGAAATTTGTGAGCCTGCAACAGCCATAACCTCCATTACTCTTGGATTCTCCTCTTCGAGCATATTATACATGCCTTCCCACGTAGCTATTCCCGCGCCTCTGTTACAAGCCGTGTCTGTATACAAAGGCGCCATTTTCTCTTCTTCGGAGCTCGGGGCTTTGCTTTTCTTTCCCATTTCAGTCTGCGTATTGCTTTGTATTGTCCTCTGCTCCCTGTGCCTGCAATTTACAAGTGAAGTGAAAATGAATAACAAGGAAGGGTGATGGGAATGTTTTAAATGCCGCAGACATACCAAATATACCACCTTACGTGAAATGTTCTTTGAAGAGCACGCACCCATATTCTATTAATAATTGACAACTAACTCCTTCATTAGCATTTAAAGCGCATAACCATGAGTCAGCTTATGGAAACTACTTTTCTTGAATAATGCGCCCGAAAGATCTGCGATGGAGCGATTTTATAATTTGCTTCGCAACATCGTAGATCCCAACATCGCGGATAACAACATCGCAGATCGCAACATCGCAAATTCATGATATAGATATGATATGACGTCGCAACATCGCTTCATCACGAAATCGTGATATCGCAATATCGCAATATTGTAGATCGCAGGAATGTTATGTATGACAAATTTTGTTAACCTGTTCCTTGCGAGATGCGATCTTACGATCGGTGCCATCGCACATCGACAGATTTTGAAAGTAAGTTATGCTGAATGCGATGCGATATTTGTTCATTATTGCTATCTCGCAAATGGTGGAATTGTGCTTGTAAGGTGGTATCCCGCTATCTTCCTTTTAAAGATTTTTTTTTTTACCTAATGATAAACTTAGATTTTAGAAGTTTCCAAAGGGGTTTCCTAAGCTTATGATGGTAACTTTATTTGCGAAAAGGAAATGTAAGCACTATTTTGATTTCCTTGGATTTTATAACTAAGGGTCCCCCCTTATTTAGTATTATTGGTAATACTAAATAAGGAGGGGGGTTGTTGGTGGCCACAACACGTACCAAATGCAGAAAGAAGCATGCTTTAAGAGAATTCCCTTTGGATGCAAAAATCATAGAGACTTGTGTGATTTGTTCAGAAAACCATGAGACTAAGAGTTGTCCTTCAATTCCTAGTCTTAAGGATGTTTTTCAAGAGGAAAAAATTTCAAATCCAATAGAATCTCTTTGCTTGTCTCTAGAAGGCCTTGGCAGGGGCAACAAAACCAGGGTTTTAACAACCAAATGTATATTCAACCCCCACCAAATTGGAATTCTTGGCAGCAACCTTGGCCTCAATATCAATCTCAATCTCAACCTTGGGCTCAAGGAATGCAAAATCCCTATGGAAGATTTTCTCAATACTATCAATATACTCCATCATATCCAAACTATCCTCCCCAACAAATTCCTCAACAAAATCAATAGCCCCAACTTCAAAACGAAAATCCTCAACTTTCACTTTCATTCCCATAGAGACCAAATCAGTTACCTGCCCAATCATTACCACACCCCAACAATAAAAATCCTCAGATTACCTATATGGTGGAAGGACAACAATTTCCAACTTATATGATCACTCTATATCTCAATGATGTCCAACTAAGATCTGGTGGGATATTAGAAAAGAAAAATCCTTTTGTAGTTATTCAAGAACAAGACAATTCTAAGGAAGATTCTCTACAACCAAATAAACGTTTTGAAGGAACATCTCTTCAAAACCAGAATATTGAAAATGAAAAACACAAAGAACCAATAAACTCAACTCCTATCATAGAGCAACCACCAGTATCTAATTTTACACCTTCTTTTCTTGAAAGATTACAAGTTGATAAAGGGGTAGAAAAGCATATTATATTGCCTAATTATAATTTTCTAGATGAATTGAAAAATTCCTGTATCAAAAGCCCTTTGTTACAAGCCATTAAGGAGATTCCAATTCTAGCTAAAACAATAAAGGAGTTGAGCATGAAGAAACCAGGAAGAAAAACAAAAAGAAATAAAAAGAATTTAGCTAGCAGGAAAAATAGCAGACATAATGATGGGAAAAATTGCCATACAAAAATATGTAGATCCAGGAAGTCCAGTTGTAAAAACACATATCAATGGAATTGCAATTCCAAATACATTGATTGATTTAGGAGCAGCAATAAACATAATGAGCAAACAAACCATGGAACAACTCAAGCTTCCTAATCTTCTTTATACACCAACATTACTGCAATTGGCAGATAGATCTGTAATCAAAGCAGATGGTGTGTTAGAAGATATTTCAGTGTCCTTAGAATCTTGGGAGTACCCTGTTGATTTTATGATCTGAACCCCTAGGAACAATCTAGAAGGACACCCACTTATATTAGGAAGACCTTGATTGGCTACAACTGATACTTTCATTAGCTGTAGATCTGGTGATATGTATATCTCTGATGGTAACTCAACTAAGAAATTCATTCTATATCCTCCAGCAAGAACAATCATAGAGATAGATGACAAAGAATGGATTGATGATGAAAATTATATTCAGCCTCTCTTTACTATTTCAACCATTAGTGAAGATACTCAAATCTTAAATATAATGGAAAATTTTGAGTCATCTCCAGAATATGAACATGATAAATTTCAAGAAAAATCCAATATTGAATATTTTTCATCTAGGCAGATGTCTCTTTATTC
Source organism: Pinus taeda (assembly GCA_000404065.3). NCBI lineage: Eukaryota > Viridiplantae > Streptophyta > Pinopsida > Pinales > Pinaceae > Pinus > Pinus taeda. Next base: position 48,891 of record APFE030750359.1, read on the forward strand.
TATGGAATAATTTGGTAGCTATACAGTTGAAATCTTTCTAGAGAAAACATTGAACATAAACAATAACTTGGAAAAATTACAAGAGGAAAAGCTAATCAAAACATTACAACAACATTCTTCTACATATGTATGGGAATACATTGACATGAAAAGAATTAGTCCTAAGACTTGTATACATCACATCTACATTGAGGAAAATTGTAAACCTATCAGAAAACCTTAAAGAAGGATGAATCCAAATATTAGGGAAATTGTGAAAGAGGAGTTGCAAAAATTGCTGAATGTAAACTTCATTTACCCAATTTCAGATAGCTAGTGGGTTTCTCCTCTAGTGATTGTGCCTAAAAGGAATGGTAAATGGAGGGTATGCATTGATTATCGAGAATTGAATAAAGCTACCCTAAAATGACATTTTCCTTTGCCCTTTATAGATCAAGTGTTAGATACATTAGCATGTAAGAAATATTTCTCATTTTTGGATGGTTTTAGTGGTTACAATCAAATTTAGGTAGCACCTGAAGATCAAGATAAAACCACATTCACCTGTCCATGGGGAACTTATGCCTACCAAGTACTTCCTTTTGGATTGTGCAATGCACTTGCAACATTCCAAAGAGCGGTACTAGGAAGTTTTTCTGATCTAATACATGATTGTGTGGAGTTGTATATGGATGACTTTACAGTTTATGGGAATACATTTGAAGAAGCTTTAGAAAATTTGGAAAAAGTTCTTAAAAGATGTAAGGAAGCAAACCTTTCACTAAGCCATGAAAAATGTTTTATGATGTTTACAAAAGGGATTGTTTTAGGACATCACATTTAAGGAGATGGAATTAAAGTTGATAAATCTAGAGTTGAAGTCATCTCTAAACTATCAATTCCAAGTTGTCAAAGGGACGTTAGAAGTTTTCTAGGATTCACACGATACTATAGAAGATTTATACAAAATTTCACTAAACTAGCATCCCCACTCTTCAAATTACTCACTAAATATTGTGAATTCAATTGGAATCCTCATTGCCAGTTGGCATTTGAGACTTTAAAAGAAAAAATTTCTGAAGCACCCATCTTAAGTGATCTGAAAATGGGGCTCTTAGGCTTCTTGTCTAACTTACAAGAACCTCTCCCACTTCCAAAGCTTTAAATATTCCCAATTCTTATCGATTAAACAAAGTGGAATTGATAATATGCTTGAAAATATAGGTGTATGCTGATGTTTATTTTAAAACTATTTATATGTTGTAAATCGATTGCTTAAAATGATATATAAAACTTATGACTATGAATCAATGTAGCAAATAACAAACACATGGAAAACAATCTTAATTTGGAGTTCATCCAAAACTCTTGGGCTACGTCTCCTAGATCTCTAGTCAACTCGACTAGGCTCTCTGGGATTATGGTATAAGTCCTTTTACAAGCTCTACACTTAGCTCCACTATTTTACATAGAATCAATGGGCTCAGACACCATCTTGTCCCTCGCCCTGAAGCTCTTAGGATTTCTAGCTCTGTGCTCTCACTTTGCCTCTTGGCTCTGGCTCGTGGCTCTGGCTCATGCCTTTGGCTTCTCTGAGCTCTCTCTTGTCCTCTACGTGCCTCTGTGATTCGCTTGACCTCCAAGTGATCCTCAACAACCTTCTGGCGACCTTTCTGCAGCTTTGCTGCCTGTCAATCATGCTCTCAGGATTTTTCGCTCTCTCAGCTCTCTGCGCTGCCTGCTTATGCTCGGTTTCAGTAAAAACCCTCTTCTGTCTTTGACATTCATGGCTTTTATGCCAATCAGCACTTGTCTATTCATTTTCCCTTTTGGGCTCTCTGGATTCTGGCCTCTGTTTGCTCAAATCCCCTCTGAGCATTAAACAATCATTGTTAAACATCTCTGGGTATGGTGGCCACTTGTTTTGTAACGGAAGGGATCCTTGGTGCATTAGAATTCCCAAAATAGTCGTTCTCTGTTTACAAAGAGAAATACACAGCAACACTATAAAAATCTGCCAAAACGCCTTTTTCCAGACTTGAAATATTATTAATTCTGCACTAAATTCCATGGGGCCTGCCTTTAAATCGCTATCCCAAGTCGCTAGTCATGGTTTCCTTCGTATTTGGGTTTATAATGAAAAACCCCAAATACATAGGAAAACCCATAAAAATGCTACATAACGGACTTCAAAAATTATGAAATTGGCCCTATAAACTTATCAGGTCCAACCCTTATCGGCATTGGGGATCGTCGATTGCTATCGCAAATTGTATTAACCCCGTTATTGGGGACCACCAATCAACGATTTAATTCTGGCCATCGATCTGATCTCGTGATCTGACAGTCCAGATCACATCGCATCGCTTCGGGGCATTTTCCTTTATATTTTGGTTTTCATGCCGAAATGCGCCAATACACAGAAACCCGACATATATCGAATCTCAAAATTTATATTACCGCGCGTATAAAATCCATTGGGTCCGACATTATCCCCATTTTTACATCACTGTGAGGCGATGTTGTGATGCGATATATTGCAATCACAAGTCATGTTGGCCCGGCGGTCCTTCCTTTGCCTCGTGGCATCGCCGATGCCGATCCGTCGATATCGGCAATCGCAATATCGCTCGACCCGGGTCCCGCCATTGAACATAGGCCTATCTCCAACCCAATATATTGGAGATCGATCATGGGGGGGTCTCTTCCACCTCCGTCTAAGTCCTCTGCTCACCCTTCCTATGCGATTTGCCTCTATAAGGTGCTTTTGCCATTTTTTTGAATATTTTTCCTATTTTTCCTAAGGATAAAGGGCAACTTCTTTTTGTGATAATCTCTGCATCCGAAGTCCGTTTTTGCCCATTCAAGTTACAATGAATTCAAAATGAAAATATCTGCAATGGGGCTATTTATAGGAACTTCCTTGGACTTTCATTTTCATCTGTGAGGAACACTTAGACTTAGGAGTCCATCCAAAATCCATTTTGGATCACGCCTTTGCACCAAAAGAACTTCTAGTCTCCAAAAGACTGACATATTGATCTAAATAGTAAATGAGAGTAACAACACCCTCTTCTTTGAGCCTCCATACACTTGCCTTGTGTAGTGTCTCTAAACCAATGCCTTTGACCACTTTCCTTCTTGGATATGCTGGTCCTCCTAGGAAGAATTGCCTTCCTCCTTGCCTTCCTACAGAACTCCTGCTAAGATGGTCATAGAAGGTAGTTTCAACTTCTCTGCCTTGATCATTGATCCAAGGTGGCTGAAACAAATGTGAAGTACATATACTCCACAAAATTCTCATTTGTACCTATTTGAAAAGCTGTCAACAACCACTGTTAACAACAACAGAATTACAGACAACAACTGGATGGTCTAACAAAAGAAATAGATTTCACATCTTGTGAACACCTCCATGTCTTACATCTACATACAAATGATGGACTAGACAACAAGCCCATAAAATATGCCTTTAAAACAAATGACCCTTCAAGTCAAGCATGTAGAAAAAAAGACCATTAGAACTCTTTTTCGAAAGATGAAACACTTCATCATTATCTCCATCTTGGAGACCAAGTTAACTTCTCCCAAGTCAACATTTCATGCATGTTTAAAGTAAGCAACCCTTCAAGTTAGTTACACATACATGTTCAAATACAAGGTAAACATCAACTTCCTTGTGTTCATGTATCTCATGCTCATGCATGCATTTCATCCTTCAACTTTCACTTAAGCATACTGTACTTTCGAAGCTGAAATGAAATATAATGTTACAGTAACAAAGTGAGCCTCCTACTCAACTTCTCCATTCACCTACATGGTAAAATCCTGCAACTTGCATTCCATTAACAAAGAAATGAAAATAGATGCATCAATAAACATGCAATCTTAGTTGGATAAGAACTCTAGCCATTTCTTACGAATCCATTTCAAAGGTCCTTCCTTTGTCTGCACATCAACATCAACATGTGAATCATCCTGAGACACATCATTCATGGAATCTTCCTTTCCATTTCTGCTATTTTCTCTTTCCACCTTCTTCAGCTTTGGTGGAAGCATTGCTGGATTCAGAGTCCAACACCTTTCAGCAAGATGCCCTTGCTTATGGTAGTAAGTGCAACACATGTGCATCCTCTTGACAACATGATTTTTCTTGTCCAATTGACCTTTGGCTTCTTGCTTATTTTCCTTCAAAAGTTTCTTGTATGTGGTCATTCTCTTCCAACATCTAGAAACATGATGGTTATCCAAACCACAAAAGGAACATGCAATTCTTTTCCCATATCTATGTGTAAATCTATCATGCTTTGTAAAATCAAAAGGAATATGTTAGAACCAGATTTATACCTTTTTCTTCCACCTCTTTTACCTTCATGAGGAGGTGAATTGAATGAAGAAGTAGCTCCATTTGGAACACCATCAATCTCTTTAAGGCTTTCAGAGTTTCCATAACTCTCTGGTTCAAGTGTGTGCTTCTGAACACTGTCATCCTACAAATGATGTTTCAAGCTATTGCATTCCTCCTAAATACAATCTCCAAACTTCTGAGGTAGGGGACATGAAATGAAACTCCTTCTTGGAACTGTTTTAATGGCCTTCATGGCAGCTTTGGAACTCTCTCCGTAAGACTGTCCATATCCAAGACCCAAATACTTAGGCCTTTCCTCAACCACTATTGGCTCAAAAATACATTGTGCATGCTTGCCCAAGCCTCTTCTTTCATAGCCCATCTTGGACATTAGCTTGGAACCTATGCCTCTAGTATGTTTTTCAAAAGAACCAATATAAGAATTCTTAGAAGAATTTGAAGACAAGAAGGAACTATTTACCTCTTCTTCAAGCTGATACTTGACCAAGGCTTCTTTGGAAACAAAGAGTTGGGACTCCAACTCATGCATCCTCTTCAAGTTCATATTTGCAATATGAAGTTTCCTCTCCATTTCCTGCAATTTTTCAGAAAGCATCTACTTCTCTTCCTCCATGAAATTCAACTGCTCTCTAAGTTTGCTACTCTTCCATCCATCCTCATACATTTTTCTCACCTTGTCCATCATGATGAACAAGTCTTGCTTCATGTCTCCATCAAATAATCTTGTGATGCAAGAGGAATTTGAGGATACACTTGTACAAGTTGTCATTATGCAAATCAACAAAAGAACTTCAAACAAGGTTGATAAAGAGCTTATTCAACAACCTTTTGCAGCAAATATCTTGTGCTTCAAGGATTGCTTTGACGTCCTTTGGGATAGAAGAATTCCTTCAACTCTTCTTACTTCTTGTCCTTCCTGGACTGCGCTATCAATATCTTTCCCTTCACATATGCAAACTTGGAAAATAGTCATTCTGCAACAAGCATACAGTCAATTAGAAAGTCAGTCCTTAACTACCCAAACACCTTTCAAACAAGCAATAATTTCCCTGTCAATCAAGCATTCTAATATAACCTTCTTTGAAGGTGGGTTTAATCAATCTCAAGCTATGATACCACCTGATCTGAAAATGGGGCTCTTAGGCTTCTTGTCTAACTTACAAGAACCTCTCCCACTTCCAAAGCTTTAAATATTCCCAAGTATTATCGATTAACCAATGTGGAATTGTAATATGCTTGAAAACATAGGTGTATGCTGATGTTTATTTTAAAACTGTTTATGTGTTGTAAATCGATTTCTTAAAATGATATATAAAACATATGACCGTGAAACAATGCATAAAATAACAAACACATGGAGAACAATATTAATTTGGAGTTCACCCAAAACTCTTGGGCTACGTCTCCTAGAGCTCTAGTTAACTCGACTAGGCTCTCTGGGATTATGGTATAAGTCCTTTTACAAGATGTACATGTAACTCCACTATTTTACACAAAAACAATGGGCTAAGACACCATCTTATCCCTGGCCCTAAAGTTCTCAGGTTTTCTGGCGCTGCACCCTTGCTCTGGCTCTTGGCTCTGGCTCTTGGCTCTAGCTCGTGGCTCTGGCTTGTGGCTCTAGCTTCTTTGAGCTCTCTCTCGGCCTCTGTGTGCCTCTATGATTCGCTTGACCTCCAAACGATCCTCGGCAACCTTCTAGCAACCTTTTTGCAGTTTTGTTGCCTGTCAATTGTGCTCTCAGGCTTTTTTGCTCTTTCAGCTCTCTGTGCTACCTACTTATGCTCAGTTTCAGCAACAACCCCCTTCTGTCTCTGACATTCATGGCTTTTAAGCCAATCGACACTTGTCTGTTTGTTTTCCTTTTCGGGCTCTCTGGCTTCCGGCCTCTGTTTGCTCAAATCCCCTCTGAGCATTAAACAATCATTGTTAAATGTATTTGGTTATGGTGGCCACCTGTTTTGTAACGAAAGGGACCCTTGACACATTAGAATTCCCAAATCATTTGTTCTCTATTTACACAGAGAAATACACAACAACAATGTAAAAATCCGGCAAAATGCCTTTTTCCGGACTTGAAATATTATTAATTCCGCCCAAAATTCCATCGGGTCCGCCTTTAAATCGCTATCGCAAGTCGCTAGTTGTGGTTTCCTTCATATTTGGGTTTATAATGAAAACCCCAAATACACAGGAAAACCCATAAATTTGCTCCATATCGGACTTAAAAAATTATGAAATCGGCCCTATAAACTTATTGGGTCTGGCCCTTATCGGCATCTGGGATTGCCGATCGCTATCGCAAATCGTATTGGCCCTGTTATCGAGGACCACCGATTGTCGATCATTGATTTAATCCTGTCTGTCGATCTGATACTGTGATCCGATGGTCTAGATCACATCGCATCGCTTCGGGGCATTTTCCTTTGTATTTCAGTTTTCATGCCGAAATGCGCCAATACACAAAAACCGACATATATCAGATCTCAAAATTTATATTGCCGCATGTATAAAATCCATCGGATCCAGTGTTATCCCCCTTTTTACATTGTTGCAAGGTGACGTTTCAATGTGATATATCGCAATCACAAGTTGCATTGGCCCGAAGGTCTGTCCTTTGCCTCGTGGCATCGCCGCCGCCGATCCGCCGATATCGGCGATTGTAATATCACTCGGCTCAAGGTCACGCCATTAAACATAGGCCTATCTCCAACTCAATATATCGGATATTGGTGAGCGAGGGGGTCTCTTCTGCCTCTGTTTAAGTTCTCCACTCACCCTTCTAATGCGATTTTCCTCTATAAGGTGCTTTTGCCATTTTTTTGAAGATTTTGCCTCTTTTTCCAAAGGATAAAGGGCAACTTCTTTTTGTGATAACTTTAGCATCTGAAGTCCATTTTTTCCCATTCAAGTTGCAGTAAATTCATAATGAAAATATTGTTGCAATGGGGCTATTTCCAGGAACTTCCTTTGACTTTCATTTTCCTCTGTGAGGAACACTTAGACTTAGGAGTCCATCCAAAATCCATTTTGGATCATTAAGAGGTCCAAATTCGAAACTACCTTTCACATTTCAACAGATGCTTCAAATACAACTCTGGGAGCTATATTAGGACAAAAAGATTTGATCCCATATGCCATCTATTACACAAGCAAGAATTTGACTCCCACTGAGTTAAATTACACTGTGACTAAAAAGGAATTCTTAGTTGTTGTTCATGCTATCAACAAGTTCAGACATTACATAACAAGCTATGAATCCTTTTGTTCATACAGATCACTCTGCAATTAGGTACTTAATGAATAAACCTATTACTAATGGTAGAGTTACAATATGGTTATTACTCCTACAAGAATTCAACATCAATGTTCTAGATAGACCTGGAAAACAAAACACATTTGCTGATTTCTTGTCTAAAATTCAAAATATCAAAGATGACACTCCAATTGAAGATAAATTTCCTGATGAATATCTTTTTGCAATAACTACTCAGACCCCTTGGTTTGTAGATATTGCCAATTACTTAGTCATAGGAAAATTACCTTCACATTTGTTTCCTAAGGAGAAAAGAAAAATATTCAAACAAGTGCAAGTTACTCATGGTACTAATGAATTGTATAAAATAGGTCCATATCTCATGATCAGAAGATGTGTTCAAGAAGATGAAATGCATGAAATTCTTAAGGAATGTCATGATGAACCTTGTGGTGGACACTTTGCTGACAAGAGGACAACCTATAAAATCCTTCATTTAGGATATTATTGCCCCTCCATCTTCAGAGATGCCAAAGAATATGTTAAAAGGTGTGATATCTGCCAAAGGATAGGAAAACCTGCTCCTTCAGATGAAATGCCACTACAAACTCAGGTACTCATTGAACCTTTTGAAAAATGAGCCTTGGATTTTGTTGGACCAATTAATCCTCCATGTAAACAAAGGAAGTATATTTTGGTATGCACTAATTATGTCACTAAATGGGTAGAGGCTAAAGCATTACCTTTTGCTAAGGAAAATTCTCTAGTTAATTTTCTTTGGATATCTTCACTTGTTTTGGTGTTCCAAGAGAAATTGTGACAGATCAGGGATCCCAATTTACATCTAAAATGGTGGAAAGGCTTGTGGAAGATTGCAAGATCAAAGACAGAAAGTATACTCCTTATCATCCACTAGCAAATGGTCAAGTTGAATCTACCAATAAGGTGATTGAAGGAATTCTCACTAAGACTATACATCTACACATAAGAGAATAGGTAGAAAGGCTTCCTGAAGCCTTATGGGCCTATAGAACTACATGGAGGAACACAACAGGACATATTCCCTATGAGCTTGTTTATGGGAAGCAAGTCCTGTTCCCTATAGAGTTTCAAATCAGAACCTTCAAGATGGCAATCCAACTGGGACTGGACTTATCAGAAGCACAAAAACATAGATTGGAGCAACTCAATGAGCTTGATGAAATCAATCAAGATGTAGTTCAAAGAACGAGTATAATCCAACAACAAAGGGCTAAATGTCATGATAAGTATATCAAGGAGAAGAAGTTTCAAGCAGGGGATTGGGCACTTTTGTTCGATTCAAAATTCAAAGCTTTTCAAGGAAAGTTTCAGACTCATTGGCTTGGGCCATATGAGATTGAAGAAATCTTTAATAATGGAGCAATGAGAATAAGGACAATAGATGAAAGAAAGGTACCTCTTCTTGTGAATGGTCATCGGTTGAAGATATATCATAGGCTAATTTCAAGAGAGGATTTTATCAAGATTTTCCAAGATAACACTGAAATGAAGTTGGTGAAGAAGAATTCTTCTTCTCCACTAAATTAGCTTTTATTTTCCTTTATATATATATATATATTATATATATATATATATATATATATATATATATATCATACAAAAAAAACTAAAAAATATAATAATAAAAATGTGTAAGTATGAAAACCGATCATTAATTGGCATACTTATACAGAAAATACAGGGTGAAAATCAGAGATTTTTGACATCCTATATTTTCCATTTCCTTTCTGTAATAAGTAGTGACGTAAAGCTACATCCCTTTGCAGTTCATAATCTGCAAATTCATTTCATTTTACAGTCTCATTCCATCTCACCCCATTTTCATTTTATTTTATAGTTTCATTCCATCTCACTCCACTTTCATTCCATTTCACTATCATATTCCATTTTCATTTCATTTCACATTCATGTTCCATAGCCATACTTCATTTCTTATCATGTTTTGCAGTTGATTCCATTTTGTAGCTAATTTGATTCTACAACCATATCTCATTCAACAGCTATGGCATAATTATACAACTTACAAACAAATGATGATTGCAGGAAATTGAAGAATCTTGTTTTGAAGACCAATATGCTAAAACGGTACCTACAGTTCAACACCAACGAAAACAACAAACGAAAAGGTTAAGTTCTAAAAGGTAAATTGCAAAAATTTATTTTAAATAGCAAAGCTAGAACATAAAGCATATATAATATGGATATGCATATGTTCCCTTGACGAATCATCATTTGATTTGATTGCAATCTCCATCATACTACATATCTGCCACATCCTCCATATTTTGTCACATAATAGTCCATAACTAACTCCCTCGTTGATTATTAATGGTCATGACTACGACATGACATACTTATCTACATTTCTCCAGAACCCCTACCATCTATTTATTTCATACAAACCCACAGTTCCTTTCACCATATTCACAGCCAATTCATTTCATAAAACCAGGAAGGGTAATTCTGAAGGTTGAGAACTTTGCGTAGTAGAAGGCATGGGGCTAATTGTTAAATCAGAACTGGTAGGAGAAAAGTACATGGAAGGATAGCCACAACTCAAAGAAATGTTGCACAAAGCTAGATGGCTTAAATTCATCAAGAAATTTGATGGTTTTCATAAGGAGATTACAAAATCCTTTGCTCGATCTTTTGATGGCATAGAGGTATAAATTGGAGATATCAAGTTTGTAGTGACTGAGTCATTCATGACCGAGGCTACAAAACTTCCAAGGAATGGTGAAAGATGGTTCAAAAACAAGGAGTTCCACAATGAATCATGGAAAGTAATTATAAAAACCCCAGGTATGGATGTCTCAGGTTTTAAAAAAGGAATTCCCATTTCAGCTCTTAAAAGTAAGTGGAGGAACATGCTCTTGGTTATACAAAAATTTATCACTTGTGAGGGGAGGTTTGGTTGCATGTATGTCTACCATATCCATTTACTGATGAATTTCTTAGAAAATGGAGAAATCAACCTTCCTTTCTTCTTGCTAAATAGTTTAAGAAGGATGGCCTCAAATGTGCAAAAGAGAATACAGTTCATAGATACAACCATGTATCATGATGGGCTGATAAAGATATTAATTGAGTTTCATTTAAAATGCATAGGAGATACCTGGGAGAATGTCCTTATTAGAAACCATTTCCAAGAAGCACCAAAGTCACCTAAAGAAGGTAATGTCAGAAGAAGTAGAAGAAAGAAATCTGGTATAAGTATTGAAAACAGGCCTGAGTCTTCATTGCAGAAAGATGATGAAAATTTAATCTCTAAAGAACTAACAGAAATCAGGAGGAAAATCAAGGCAAGAGGGAAGATAAGAAAGGAGAAAAAGTCACAAATGAGGAGAATGTAAGTCCTACACAACTTAGAAGGAACTCTAGACTCTGAGGTTTGGTAAAGAAAACATCATCAAAAGCGACAGAGTTTATAAATTTAGACGAGGAAACCCCAGAACCATCTCTTGTTAACATCTCTTTTGCACACAGCCCTCAAAATTCTCTTGTTCATCATTTTGAAGGTAGTTGAAGCAGAAGATCTTCAGGCATAGACCTAGTGTAGCAACAAATATATGACTATATAGAATCACTAGAGAAGAGAAGTGCCTCAATGAATGCAAAAACTTCTGCCAATCCACAAGAACCTCTAATTGATGCTCTCAAACAGGAAATTTATGAATTAGAGATATTTAATAGACATATCAAAGAGGAGAATGAGACCTTGAAGGAACAAAATAAATTAGACAAGGCAATTCATGATAATACCATTCTGCATCTAGGACTGTGGTATAAGAAAAACATGAAATTGAAAAGAAAGAATAAGATTTTGAATAGAGTAGTAATTAACCTTAAGTACAAGCTTCTTATGAAAAAGCCCAGAATGACATTCACTTCAAAGAAGAACAAAAGAAGGAAATTGGATGTACTAGCAGAGGTGTCTGAGCAAATGTAGTAGGGAGGAAGAACTCACATTTTTAGTAAATTGCATGAGGACATGCAATGATTTTGCAATGGGGGTATGTTGAACCTCATAATTACCCTCTCCTTGAAATTTTTTTCTCACCTTTTTCCATCACTTTCTCATAAGATTACAGACCCAATCAATGATAAATTCTAGGTTTTGTTTTAAGGAAAGCATTAAAATGATCGTCATATTATATTTTCATGCTCTTGCTATTTGAATAGATTTTTGCAAATTAGCTATAGAACATAGCCTATTGTGCAGCTAACTATGGATTTCCTAGCTACCCTCATGGTTTGATAGGTTCCAGGTGTCAAATGAAGAATTGGGCCACATGGGCATTTCTAGGATCATCTCCACATGGATTCTATCCTATTCACTTGGTCCATATCGACAAAAAATCAAGCCTAAGGACATGGTCAAAGATGGAGTCAAAGTACATTATCCGAAAGCAGTACGACTCTTGATTTTCTCTTTCGTAGCTAATCAAAAGTCTAACAGTTCTATTGCAAATCTAATTCGAATTAGCCACCTGTAGCTAATCAAAAGTTTAAACAGTCCTATTGCAATTCGAATTAGCCACCTGTAACAAGTCTATCTCATAAACTATCATGTTAAATTTAATTCGAATTAGCCACCTGTAGAAATTTTATCTCATAAACAGATACGTTATTTTCCTTTAAATATCAGTTGCATAGAACCGAGAGGAAGGGAGAAGTTAGAAGGAATTGCGTGTTAAGTTCAGGCTTTTTGCCGATACTCTGTATTCAGACTTCGTTTTTTTCATAATACAAATTTTGTGTTGCCAATGATCATTTAAAGTGCACCCTTAACTAGCTAGCATTCCAGCCACGTCAGTTGCAGAGGCCCCCTACACTTAAGGAGGTTTTTCATTTCTTGTTTTTAGTTCCATTTCCATTACTCTTTTTTCAACAAATCTATTTTCTAAATTAGGATGATATTTCATTTCAGTTTTTAATCAATAACATAATGATAAATCATAACTGTGCAGCCTTGTTCTTCTAAGATATTTCATGGAGAAAAATGACTCTGTTTCCAAACTGAATTAAGATTGAAGTAATAAGAACACACAGTTGCTTAGTTTTCTTACCGTTTTGTCATTCATTTTCTTAGAACAAAATTGTCAATTAACTGTGTTAATGGATGTTTTCAAAAGCCATTTCAAGATGATGATGATCCTAAACTAAATGGTTAAATGTCTAATTCATACAGTGATTGAATTTACTCAGTACATTGTTATTTTCCTAGGAACTTAGGAACTAAGGTATAATTGATTTCTTGCGCAACACTTCAAGAGGGTAATGCTTCACATTTGAATGTTGGAGAAAGTAAAAAATACATTAGTTGTTTATAGTTAGTTTTACATGCTTTTACCTTTTTTCTTTCAGATCCTCACTTAGTTGCATCACTGATATTCCCAATAATCCTTTCAAGGAGATTTATTTAATCGTATTCCAAAATTGAATGGTTGAATGTTTAATGAATGCAATTACTGAGTTACCTTCTGCATCAATTTCATTCTTGGTTTTAAGAATTAGATCCATGGATTAGGACTAATGATAAGATAAGATAGATGCTCTGTTTTCTTTATTAGGTTCTAACTAGCCAATAGTTCTTGGTCTATTTTTAGGAAATTAGATTAACTTAAGAACAATTCCTTTCCTTTAAAATTCATTAGATTCGCTTAAATTTTCTCATAGTTTCAGGTTATACATTCCTAGACATCAAAGAAAGTAAAGCCCTCAAAAACAACATAAAATACAAAACAACGAAGTAAGAAAAAGCTTAACTAAGCACATATGGTGCACCACACTTCATCAGCTCAAACCTCGGTTGATAATTTATGCAAGTAATTTAGGACACTAAATTGACTAATAAAAAGATGTGAAAACCGTGAGTGCTCTAGAAATGATGGAAGAAATGCGACAATGGGAGGTAGGTGGAATGATGCCATTTAACAAGTAGTTGCATCTAATGTTTTTTCCATAGTAACATGCTTTCTACGATTGTTGAAAATTTGCAACATTTTGTTGGGAATGTCGGAGCGAATGTTTCTCTATGTAACTTTGTAGACAATATTCTTGACTGTAGAGAATTTTTGCGTAATTTTACTATTGGGACAATATAGGTTCTTGATTTAATTCTATTTTCAAAGGGTTTCTACATTTGAATGTAAAAAATTTGTTGTTTTATTCAACTTTTATTTTATGTTTTTTTGTAGAACACTATTGAAGTGAATAGTGGTTGGAAAATAGATTTGCAATAAGGGAAACCTATATCAGTTCCCGGACTTGCACATGGACTATGCAACAACTAGGAAAATATATATGTTTTCTATTTTCAATTTGTTGTTCACTTCAAAAATTTAACTGTTCATTCTTCAAATCTTTGCTTTTAACCTTATGATTTATATTTTTTGCATATAGAAAGCACTGAACTGCAAAGTCCAATCTAGAAGAATGGATTCCCATCATTTTATTGAAAGAAATGATGCAGTCAATGCCCAAATTGGATAGATTATTTCAAATCATCATCAGCGAGGGTTGGTGTTTGGTAGAGGAAGCAAATATGCTTACTATAATTTGAGCAGAGACATGATTGAAGTTCATAGAAAGTTTCGGTTGAGGATTGATAATTTTTCTATTGTGAAAATGTGCCAAGTGTGCAATGAATGTTATCTTGGTATACAAATTGTAAGATGGCATGAAGGGCCCATTTGTAAAAGGTGTAAGAGTGAGAATTACTCTCATTGTTTTTCTTGCTTTAACAACATGGATCGAGGTGAAAAACCCGAGGTTCTAAGAGTTTTGACACAAGTTGAAGAGATGTTAATAGCACAGGTGAATACAATATTGCAAGTGACACATGCTTATGGTGGTGAATATAAATATAACATGCATACAATAAGTTTTCCACAAGATATATCTTCAATTGCAAAGAAGCTTCCCTGATGTGTTGAACAACTTCATTTTGTAATTGTTAGAACACGAGGTGTTGAACCAAAATATTATGAAAGTTATGTGAAGAGACAACTTGTCATGGATGCATTGCTTTACAAAATATAGATGGATAAATATTACAGGGATGTTGAAATGGATATGGATTCAGTTCCTACTCTCCCAGAAAGACCTATCAATGTGTCCAATAGGCTATAATATGTCAATAGCAATCTTTATTAAATAGGCATAGATGATGAGGAGATTGAAAGGGAGGGGGCTAATTCTTTGCAGTTGTCCATCATCATTTCTTTCTAGCTTTCCAAATGAATGTAGTGAAGTGGATCAAATAAGAAGATTTATTGAAAATGCACGATGAAACTTTGTAATGGCTGGATATTGGTATGTCTCCCATTAACAAATACAATCCTCAAAGGTTGCTAGACATGGAATTCCCCACTTTATTCCCCATAGGTGATGCTGATTGGTTGCATCCTCATATTTG
Source organism: Pinus taeda (assembly GCA_000404065.3). Lineage (NCBI taxonomy): Eukaryota > Viridiplantae > Streptophyta > Pinopsida > Pinales > Pinaceae > Pinus > Pinus taeda. The sequence continues at coordinate 63,957 of APFE030750359.1, forward strand.
CAATGTTGAAATGCACAAATATGGTTTGCATCTACTTAGATATTATGCTCAAATATTTCGAATTCATTCTCACTTTCAATATTTCCTATTGAATATGATTATGCGCCATCATAGCCAAGGAACAACATGTTTCTTTCTCAAGAAGAATATTCATGAAAATGCATGTGCTAGTGTTTAAGAGATGTGTCAACAACTTTGTGATCTACCAACTAGTAAATTGGATGAAAAATTAATTCATTTTAGTTCTTCTCTTAGGGGTACAAGGGAATATTGGAAAAAATTTCATTCAAACTCATTGACATGATTACTGAGTTGGGTTGCCTTACTTTGTTTTATACATTAGCTACAACTAATACAAAGTGGTCTAACTTGCATATTCTTATTCCTTTGAACAACGATTGTCATCGACAAAATGAAGATGTTAAAAAAATAGAAAATGTTATAGGTTCATTCTCGTTTTATTTTGTCATGTTGTACAAGATTTGGAAACAATACTTTGTTGTTGTTGGTTTATATATCTTAATTGCATGTTTATTTTTGTTTAAGTATGAGTGGAAGTATATAGGTTAGATGCACATCCATGGTTTTCTCTAGTTGCCCGAAGTTCTTAATATGAAAACATTGGATTGGTCCAACCCTTTGAATATCGAAGCAACAAAGTGTTACTTTGACAAATATGTAATAGCCTAGAATCCAGGTGTCATGCAATGTCGAAATGTCATGATCCATCAAAGTGTGAATGATGATCCATGCCTTTTAAATAGTCAACAAAATTTTTCCTGCAATGTTGAAGAGGATTATTAGCATTTGGTGAACTCCATCCAAAGTCACATGAAATGCATTGTGGATTCATGTTTATGATAATAGGGGTCAATCCTTTCATGTCGCTATGATGCTCCACTAGAGGTTTGTGCTAAGTTAATTTTGTTCATGCTATGTGTCTAGCCATAATTTTATGTTGTTCCTCAAGATGAGTCAAAAGAATTTGAAACATTTTGTTGGAATCAGTTGTTTTTGTACAAGCCATTTAGTGACATCACTTATATAGGGCTTACAAGTGAAACAATCATTGAGAACTACAAGAATTTAAGATATCTTGTGTGGCATGTTGGTGGAACTCTTTTTCCAAATGAAAGCACTGAAGAAGATGTTGAGTCCTTTATACATGAAGAAAATGTTGATGGAGACTTTTATGTATCTTACTACCACTAAACCTATTTTATGTAGTCATTGAGTTTGATTTCTAGAATCGTGTAAATCCAAGTAAGATTCATTTTGGAACAACAAAAAGATTTTGAGGTATCTTTATGGAACAAACAATTTTGGTATTTGGTATAGTTCAACAGATAATTTTGGGTTGCTTGTTTATACAAATAGTGATTGAGTTGCATTTCTTGATGCTAGAAAAAGTATTTCAACTTATGTTTTTAGCCTAGGATCGACAGGTATCAAGGTTTTCAAAGGAGCAAACAACTATTTCAATGCCTTCTACAAAGGCAAGTGCATTACAACAACAACAATAACAACATGTGAAGCAATTTCATTGAACATAACCCTAATAGATCTAAAGCAAGAAGAATAGGATGCCATAGTTGTTTAACCTATCTACAATTGCAATAAGTAAAAAATTTAGTGTTTCATAGTAGCACCAAACATATTGAATCAAATATCATTTCATAAGGGATTGTGTGGTAAACTGAAAATTTGAAATAAGGTTTTGTAAAAGAAATGATCAACTTGCTACATTTACCAAAGTAGTACTTAAAGAAAAGTTTCATTTTTGGAATCACCTCATTAAGAGTGTTAAGGGAGTGTTGAAGATAATAAGTTGAAGTCAACAACAATAACAGTATATCTAGCAATTTGGTTGAAGGGAATCTTAACAGATATGAAACAAAGAACAAAAAAAAATGCCATAATTATTTATTATAATATGCTATTTCAAAAAGGAAAAGTCTAGTATTTCAAGTAAAAATCTTGAAATCTGATAATCAAGGGAGATCAGTTGTTTGACCCTTACCAAATCAACATAAGTTCAAAAATGAGTTCAATTGTTTAACCTCTTTTCAATCAACATAAGTTCAAGATTGAGGGATAAATTGAGTATTGATAATAAATTTATATATGCGTTGAATTGTGTTCGATAACAACGAAAGGTAATGCTTCTAGAAATAGGATCCATTATTGAATTTATATATACCAGAGAACCCACAGTAGAGTAATATTGGCCACCTTAACAAAAAAAAGAGGAGAGTAATTTTGGCTGCTTAACAAAACAATATAGAAACCGACGTTAATTTCATTCTTAATAACTTTATTTAAATGTATATATAATTTGAAATCTAATCTAATTGTCATATTTTTTAGCAACTTACAAGTAACTCCACACAAATATTTATATTTTGAACACAAGAAGTAATACAAACCATTTAATCTCAAACTTCAAAAATAATTTCTAACGTTATGTGGATAGCAGATTCCATAAATTTCTCAGAAATATGATAAAGAAGAAAAGTGAGATCTCTAATTTAGAATTCAGATACATGAGCAAGATGCAGATGCATAGAAAAAATTGCAGATTCGGTAAATATCCCAGAATTATGACCAAGAAGAAAAGTGAGTTCTATCCCTAAATACCTCTAAATTATGAGAAAGAAGAAAAGTGAGATCTCTATGTATATGCTCTTAGAATGCAGATGCGTGGGCAAAATTGCAGATTCAGTATATATCCCAGCATTATGAAAAGTGAGATCTCCAAGTGTATACTCTTAGAATGCAGGTGCATGAGCAATAAGCGACATGTTGCTCGAGTAATCCTCTTCAAGTAACTCAGGCAATGGTGAAGTAACCTGCTGCTGAAAACCATTTCTCAATTCTGACTGAATGTTAGCATTGTTGTCATCAGTATCAAGGAAATCCAGAGGAAGCTCCAGAAAACCTAGTTCGTCGTGTTAGGGCCTAAATCTGCCTTAGGCTGAAGGAAGGCAAAATTCATGGTAACCACAAGCCACGCTCATTCAGGTAGCTAGCCCTACCAGAATAGGAGAGGGCTCTCTCCATGTCACGCTCAGTGAATAAATAAACAATATGGTCTGATATGACTTACAATGAATATTGATTTTAGGCTAGGTAAATAAATATGGGAACAAGAGGCAATTTTTGATAAATGACTGAGTTTCTGGGATGTATGGGACCAACGAACAGTATGAGCAAAGAATTTAACACAAAGGCACATATTTTTTCGTGAGGTAAGACAGGCGGAAAATCTAGCAATTAAATTTGAAATAATGTGAAATGGAAAGATTGTTTAGGAGGGTGAAAAGGGCATAAATACATGAATCCTTTTCAACAGACGAAGAACACAGAATGTGAAACTTTCCCATAGGCAGAGCAATAAACATGAATTCTACCTTATCTTACTTAGAAAATTTCACTGGAAATGAATATGAATGAACTGTGAAACATAACGAAATACATATGAAAGAGAAAGAGAATACATTTGCTACACTCACACCACATGAATCTCATGAACTAGAGCCACTACCTTTCATTAATTCTCTGTCAAAATATACAATGAGGAACTGAGTTTCTCTCCCACAGTCTCCCAGAAATTACAACCCACCTTTTGCAAATGGTTTTACATAAAATAAATATACTTTTCCATTAGGAAATGGAACGACCCATAGCTGGGGAGTTTTTCAAATTATTACAAACTAGAAATGGAAAGCCAACCATTAGTGACAGGTGCAGCGTTACAAAAATGACAAAACTGTAGCGTAGATGTGTGGGTGACTGCTCGCCTTCCTTTTTCCACTTGGATAGAAGCCAACCTTTAGTGAAAATACTTTTTTAAACTTTACCTTAGGTACTGGGAAAAATGTAGTGTAAATGAGCGGGCCCACTTGGAGAAAATCGCGAATCGAAATGTCGCGGAGCGGAAGTGATTTTTGCCTTTGGGTCCCTGTGCGCCGCGCCCAAAATTGTATGCGTCGCGCCACTTTGGAGGAAATTTTGAGGTACTTACTGAAGTCCAAATTGTTCCCAAGTGTGCTTGTTAGAAAGCCCTACCCGTCTACTTTCCAACTCAAGTGGAATTTCTGAATTTGGTGCTCATTTTCCCTTCCAAAACTTCAATCTCCCAAGACGGCTTCCTGTGTGTCAAAATAGGGGCAGAGAGGTCATTGTTTGAGTGTTTTTGATCTCCTGGGGACTCAAAACTTGCCCAAACTTCTTGGCCATGCACCAGAAGTCATGATTTTTCATGCAAAATCCAAAAATATAAACCTTTCATGATTTGGAGCTCCCTATCATAAGCATCGCGCCAGTGGCGCGGCGCACAGGGAGAAAAACCCTGTTTTTTGTACAAAAATTTGCCAAAATGCCAAAAATGCTCCAAATTTCTTGAAATTTGGGCTGAAGCTTCTCCAACAAGTGTCATGCTGAGCTAAAGAGGCTTTGGCCAATATCTGAAGACGATCATGCTCCCTTTGCCTCTTTTGCTTCCTTATTGCCTTCTTTAGTTTTGCCTTTAAATTCCTTATTCGTGCCTTGCAAACATGATTGCGCGCCCAAAATGGTTTTTCATGTGCATGAGCATGTACTTGTCCTTGTTTTCTTTCGCCAACAACTCCTCTCTAAGTGGATGTTGATCCTCTAGAGCCAAATCTCTCGATCAGCCTCTATCTCCTGCTGAATGCGTGTCCTCTCATTTAGGCTTCATTGGGCAGCCTGCTGGTCTTCACGGATGTTTTCCCACCTCTATGAGGCCTCCTGGGTGCATGAACCTCTGTTGGCGAATCACTGTGTGTCTCTTCTTCATGATCATATGACAGATTAGATGTCATGTCTGTTGGTGGACAAACTGTCTAGGACAAATAGGTTTTGATATGTCACACTCTCTTGTAATGCCTTTGATGATGTGCTTGACCTTTGTCACCAAGAGAAAATAATGACATGAGGGACAATAAGGGGAGGGAAAAATAGTGAGGGATTAGGGACTATTGGGAGAGATTTTTTTGGGAAATATAAGAGGGTTTGAGGGGTTTTATGTGTGGGATATGGTTTAGGGTTTCACCTTTGAAAGTTTTGGGAAAGGGAATTTAGGATAGGGGTTTAGTAACTTTAGGGGATGGGGAACAATGGAGTCAAGGAACAAAGGGAATTAAGGACAAGAGAAATAATGGAAAAGAGTAACCTTGGTGGTGAACAAGTTTTGAAACCCTAGGCAGCAGTTTACATGTGAGGAATTCAAAATGAAAGGGTTGAATTTTTGTTTCAATCATTAGCATCCATAAACCACCATTTCCTAGCACAAACTTGGATGAAACACATAAATGGAGGCTCTACCTATTTGTGGAATGAAGAATTTCCAATTTGGAGGAAGATTTCAATGAAATTCATGCCTTTTAGCCCTGTGCGCCGCACCTCCCGAGTGCGCCGTGCTAGTGTAAATTTACACTGAAAAATTTCTCCCAGTGCGTCGCGCATTCCCAGTGCGCTGCGCCTTTGTGCAGGAGCCTTTTGGAGGCCTTCCTGGTGTCCAAATTGGGTGCAGGATAGCTCGTTGGAAAGGTCTTTGAGTCTACTTTCCAACCCAACTAGAATATTGTAATTTGGTGTTTATTAGCCCTATCAAAAATCAAATCTCCCAAGACTGGGAAAAATGTGCCAAATGAGGCTGCCTCAAGGCAAAGTGCTATTGCAGTCAACTTTTGAAGGTGTTCCTCAACTCCAAATTGAGCTCATGATAGCTCATTGGAAATCCATTTGTGTCTAGTTATTAGTTTACTCATCAAGAAAGTCATTTGGCTAACGAAGCTAGGAGAAAACTTGATTTTCCCAAGGTCACTTTAGAGGTGCATCAATTCTCCCAAGGCAATTGTATTTTTGACATTTCTCTAAAACCATGACACCTGTGTAAAACGTGAAGGAGGTTTTTCTTTCTTGGCCTATTGTGGACAAACATCTCTCTCAGTTGTGTAAAATTCATCTTTTCTTGCTCAGAAATATCATTTGAGTGAATTATTGAACCTTCCTCTCGCCTACAAGTATTATTGAAGCACTTTGAGAACAACAATTTGCAAACCCTAGACCTACTGACCAAGTTGACTCTTGTCCATTAAAAGATCAAAAATTGACTATCATGGACTTTAATAAACATTGATGAAAAGACCTAAGCTAGCAAGTGCAAGACATGAGGGGTAAGGGGATAAATGAGTGACCAGGTCCTTCCGTTAGATTATGGCATGCCCCTAGCAGTTGAGTGAATGGAGCGAGACACCTAAAAATGAGATGCAAAAAGAGTTTTGATCTCTGATGGAGGACTGACAAGACCGACTCTAACATTGGCTCCAATGGGGGATGGTAGCTCGTTGGAGGTGCCAAGAACAACAGATCTTTGGAAGAGCTAGACAATGCCTTCGTCCATTGGGCTATGGAGTCATTATTTCGAAAAACAACATAAGACTTCGACGCATTTATTGACTGAAACTTGACTTAAACCTACTTAATTATGAAACCAACAAGACTGAAAAAACTGATTCCATGGAAAAGGAAATGACTCATGACTGACTTAACTAAAACACGAACTGACAAAACTTATTCAATGGCAACAGTCCATCAAGATTTGAGGGTTTCAAATCATGATGGCAGCCACCTGCATACTAATGCAATATGTACAATCAGGTGTAATGTGTCTTCCAATGTAACCAATCAAGTAGATGTCTCATTGAATGATTCTCCTGATCAGATCTTCTGGTCAACAACAGATACTGGTAACTGGGCATCCAAAAACACAGTTGACCATGATCTCCTTCATCACTGAATACTGCAATAATCACCTTCACTGCTGACTGCAACAGATTTTCCATTGGATCATGAAAAACATGAAGTTTTTCCTCCTGCTGAAAAAACAAGGTATATTTTTCTCTTGATTCTGGTCTTTCTTCATAAATAAGAGTATGCTCCTGGTCTTCAAAAAATTCTGAACAAATAGGTGAGCAGATTTCCTCTTCAAAGAACATTTCAAAACATGAGACATATGAGGAAGAGTCTGAAAGGGAATCCTGAATGGTCTGGTCTGCTGAAGTCTGAATATATTGTAGGTCATCTTCATATGATATGACAGCCAGATTGCCTTTGCATTCATCAATCATGAGAAAAGAAACCTCAAATGATTCTTGAAACCCGACACAATCATTTTTATCATCTGCCATAAATTCACCCAGATCATTTTCACTTACTTGAATAAAGATCTCATCTTGCTGTTCATAGAGGGAATGATCTACCTCCTCATGAAGATCTAGTTCTGGTGAGATAAGGTCAGTTAGATCTGTACCTCTATTTTCTCCATTTGAGGCAGCCTCAACCATGCAACTCTCTTTTTCCTCCTCACCATCTGTCTCTTGATCTGATTTATCATCCCCATTATCTGAGATTGGAACATCATTTTCTTGCATATCATCTTTTATTTCCACTAGATCTGAAACAAAACTTCTTCTTTCATCATTTCCAGCCATATGGAAATCTTTAGCCTGCTGATCTATAAAGCTACCCACAGGACTGTCATCCTTTTCAGAAGAGGAAAAATTTCCACCATCACCTTCTTGACCGTGTGCACACTGCAGATCTGTGTTAACTTGAGCTGGAACATGACTGTTCAAGAGTTGATCTATTTCATTTTCAGACAAGGAGATAATGCTTTTCGTTTTCTCTTGCATGAACAGGGATTTTCTTCAATATTTTCAAGTGAAGGAGTATATAAATTTTCCTCATACTGCTGATCCATTTCATGTAATTCATGTAGACTATCAAGAGGCAAAACTCCTTCATCTTCCATTGTATTAAAATCTTGATCATGCTGCAAATTTTCCTGATCATCTTCATGCCGCTGAAATGGGTTTTCACACAGGGCTTCCATGATCTCTTCATCCATGAAATTATCATCTTCATAATATTTTTCAAGGCTTTCAATAAAACCATCAGCGTATTTGCAACAGTCATGAACTAAATTTAATGTTGGATAAGAGTCTTCATACTTCTCAAAGAACATGGCATGAAAATCCTTTAAACAGTAAATGCAAGTAGGCAGCAAACTTTCATACCAATATTGGGCTTCACCTTCTAGAGTGGCCAGGAATATCTTCATTAAGCAATCTTCAGGAAAATCAACCTTCAACTTGCGAATATGCATGTGAAATCGAACTAGATGTAAAGCAGCGTCCTTCTTACCATCATCTTTAAACGTAGGCAGGTTCCTTGACTAATCTACCTTCGGAATTTTATTTGGAAAGCCTGGAATGTGATCTCGGCTCATGGGAGCGTATCTTCTTGCAATCCGCTCCATTTTAAAAAATCTCAAAACTACTGATCCCTCTGCAGTGGAGTCACCATGAAGCACCGGTTGCTGGATTCTTTAGTGAAAGGAGTCGCCAGGTGAATGATTTCAGCCATCTTCTTATGTCTGATCGTTGTTCACCATTAACCATTAGGTTTGAGCTTGATAGATGTACTGGGGCAAAACAATCTTCAAGCAAACCATTTTCTTCCCCAGTGGAGTCGCCACTATGTTAGGGCCTAAATCTGCCTTAGGCTGAAGGAAGACAAAATTCAGGGTAACCACAAACCATGCTCAGTCTGGTAGCTAGCCCTACCAGAACAGGAGAGGGCTCTCTCCGTGTTACACTTAATGAATAAATAAATAATATGGTCTGAGATGACTTACAATGAATATTGATTTTAGGATAGGTAAATAAATATGGGAACAAGAGGTAATTTTTGATAAATGATTGAGTTTCTGGGATGTATGGGACCAACGAACAATATGAGCAAAGAAATTAACACAAAGGCATAGATTGTTTCGTGAGGCAAGACACGCGGAAAGTCTAGCAATTAAATTTGAAATAATGCGAAATGGAAAGATTGTTTAGGAGGGTGAAAAGGGCATAAATATATGAATCCTTTTCAACAGAAGAAGAACACAGAACGTGAAACTTTCCCATAGGCAGAGCAATAAACATGAATTCTACCTTATCTTACTTAGAAAATTTCACTGGAAATGAATATGAATGAACTGTGAAACATAACGAAATACATATGAAACAGAAAGAGAATACATTTGTTACACTCACACCACATGAATCTCATGAACCAGAGCCGCTGCCTTTCATTAGCTCTCTGTCAAAATATACAATGAGGAAGTGAGTTTCTCTCCCACAGTCTCCCAGAAATTACAACCCATCTTTTGCAAATGGTTTTATATACAATAAATAGAATTTTCCATTAGGAAATGGAGCAACCCATAGCTGGAGAGTTTTTCAAATCATTACAAACTAGAAATGGAAATCCAACCATTAGTGACAGGTGCAGCGTTACAAAAATGACAAAACTGTAGCGTAGATGTGTGGGTGACTACTCGCTTTCCTTTTGCCACTTGGATAGAAGCCAACTTTTAGTGAAAATACTTTTTTAAACTTTGCCTTAGGTGTTGGGAAAAATGTAGTGTAAATGAGTGGGCCCACTTGGAGAAAATCGCGAATTGAAATGTCGCGGAGCAGAAGTGATTTTGGCCTTTGGGTCCCTATGCGTCGCGCCCAAAACTGTATGCATCACGCCACTTTGGAGGCGATTTTGTGGTACTTGCTGAAGTGCAAATTGTGCCCAAGTGTGCTTGTTAGAAAGCCCTTCCTATCTACTTTCCAACCCAAGTGGAATTTCTGAAGTTCGTGCTCATTTACCCCTCCAAAACTTCAATCTCCCAAGACTGCTTCTTGTGTGTCAAAATAGAGGCAGAGAGGTCATTTTTGATTGTTTTTGACCTCCTGGGGACTCAAAACTTGCCCAAACTTCTTGGCCATGCACTAGCAGTCATGATTTTTCATGCCAAATCCAAAAATATAAACCTTTCATGATTTGGAGCTCCCTATCATAAGCGCCGCGCCAGTGGCGCGGTGCATAGGGAGAAAACCCCTGTTTTTTGTACAAAAATTTGCTAAAATGCCAAAAATGTAGGCTGGAGCTTCTTCATCAAGTGTGATGATGAGCTAAAGAGGCTTCGGCCAATATCTGAAGACGATCATGCTCCCTTTGCCTCTTTTGCTTCCTTATTGTCTTCTTTAGTTTTGCCTTTAAATTGCTTATTCATGCCTTGCAAACATGATTGCGTGCCCAAAAATGGTTTTTCATGTGCCTGAGCATGTACTTGTCCTTGTTTTCTTTCGCCAACAGCTCCTCTCTAAGTGGATGTTGATCCTCTAGAGCCAAATCTCTCGATCAACCTCTATCTCCTGCTGAATGGGTGTCCTCTCATTTAAGCTTCGTTGGGCAGCCTGCTGGTCTTCACGGATGTTTTGCCACCTTTATGAGGCCTCCTGGGTGCATGTACCTCTGTTGGCGAATCACTGTGTGTCTCTTCTTCATGATCATATGACGGATCAGATGTCATGTTTGCTGATGGACAAACTATCTTGGACAAATAGGTTTTGATATGTCACACTGTCTTGTAATGCCTTTGATGATATGCTTGACCTTTGTCACCAAAAGAAATAATGACATGAGAGACAGTAAGGAGAGGAAAAAATAGTGAGGGATTAGGGACTATTGGGAGAGATTTGTTTGGGAAATATAAGAGGGTTTGAGGGGTTTTATGTGTGGGATAGGGTTTAGGGTTTCACCTTTGAAAGTTTTGAGAAAGGGAATTTAGGATAGGGGTTTAGTAACTTTAGGGGATGAGGAAAAATGGAGTCAAGGAACAAAGGGAATTAAGGACAAGAGAAATAATGGAAAATAGTACCCTTGGTGGTGAACAAGTTTTGAAACGCTAGGCAGTAGTTTACATGTGATGAATTCATAATGAAAGGGTTGAATTTTTGTTTCAATCATTAGCATCCATAAACCACCATACCCTAGCACAAACTTAGATGAAACACATAAATGGAGGCTCTACCTATTTGTGGAATGAAGAATTTGCATTTTGGAGGAATATTTCAATGAAATTCATGCCTTTTAGCCTTGTGCACCGCGCCAGTGTAAATTTACACTGAAAAATTTCTCTGAGTGCGCCGCGCCTTCCCATTGCGCCATGCCTTTTTTCAGGAGCCTTTTGGAGGCCTTCCTAGTGTCCAAATTGGGTACAGGATAGCTCGTTGGAAAGGTCATTGAGTCTACTTTCCAACCCAGCTAGAAATTTTCAATTTTGAGTTCATTTGCCTTGTCAAAAATCAAATCTCCCAAGACTAGTCAAAATGTGCCAAATGAGGCTGCCTCAAGGCAGAGTGCTGTTGCAGTCAACTTTGGAAGGTGTTCCTCAACTCGAAATTGAGTTCATGATAGCTTATTGGAAAGCTATTTGTGTCTAGTTATCATTTTACTTATCAAGCAAGTCATTTGGCTAAACCAAGCTAGGCGAAATCTTGATTTTCCCAAAGTCACTTCGTAGGTGCATCAATTCTCCTGAGGCAACTGTATTTTTTCCATTTCACTAAAACCATGACACCTGTGTACAAATTTATGGAGTTTTTCCTTCCTTGGCCTATTTTGGACAAAAACCTCTCTTATTGTTTCCAAATTCATCTTTCCTTGCTCAAAAACATCATTTGAGTAAAACCTACCCCAATGTGTGGAACGGGGGATTTGTCAAAATGAAGTGAAATGAAGGGGATTAAATTGTTGAGAAAATTTTGGGAAGTAGGGAGGGATGTTAGGAAGTATGGAAGAGTATAATTTCAAAGATTGAGTGAGGGGAATGGGTCCAAAAGCGCTAAACGCAGGCCTAGTCTAGAAAATTGTCAAGTTGTAGCAAGAAACTAGGGTTTGTGCAAAAAATGAGGAATTTGAGGGATCTCAGTGATGGGAAGTGTTTAATAAGGTACATTAAGGATAGGGGAAGGTGTATGAACACCAGGATACAAGTTTTGCTAATGATTTGACCATCCAAAATAAACTACCTTCAAAACCCTAGGAGAGGGAAATGAACCTTACCTAGGCGCAACTGAAGCATGAACAAGGTGTAAAATGACCCATTGGAACCTAACATGATGATGACAACCCTCTGAATGATGGTACACTTAGCTGAATGGTGATATGAAGCTCTTGGGACAATAATTAGGTTTTGGGGATTTATAGTTAGGATTTGGGAAAAATGGGAATTGGGGATAGGGATGATTGAATATGGAAGTTGGGGAATGGGTGGATAAGGTGAGAAAATAAATGGAGGAGTGGAAAGTGAGGGAGTGGTAGAATGAACTTGGAAGAAAAATGATAAATGGAAAACCCTAGGTAAATGGTTTTTTGAGAAATGGAAAGGAAATAGGGTTTGAATTTTTTCACACTAAACCACCATAAATTTTTGAGAAAACTCTTTCACTTGCAAGGAAAAGAGCTTGACTTACTTGCACATTTGAAGATTTGAGCAATTTTGGCAACTTGAGAGAGTTTAGGATAAAATTGGGCTTGGCATCTCTATGCGCCGCACTGCCTGTGTGCGCTATGCTAGTGCAAATTAACACTGAGGAGAGCGGCTTTATGCGTCGCACCGCTTGTATGCGCTGCGCTACTCACCCAATGCGTCACACCTCCAAAACTTGAACTCTTTGCTGCGATTTTGATTCCTTTCTCCAACATGACCTTCACTTTGCTCAATCTTTCTTCTTTGAGTGCCAATGAGCTTTTGAATTGTAAAGATGATTTACATATAAGATCTTTTGACTTTTCCTTCATAAAACCCACTTTTATAATGTTTGCAATGTGACTTTACTTGTCAACTCTGTTTTTTGAGCTTTTCACTTTTTTTGTGCTTTTGATGAACTGAATGACTTGATTTTTTGTTTGCCTTGCAAGGGATGGAGCTGCTGAAGCTTGGCAAGGTGACCAGGGTTTCCACTAAAGTGATTTACATACGAAGAACTGAAAGTACATGAATTTATAAAATAAAAGCCTAAAATACTTTGTTTTTCCTCAAAATAGTGTTTTTGAGGAAAAATACATTTCTGAGTGAAATTTATTGATACTAGAACTTTATTCAACCACCTGATGCACCTGCTAACTGTTATTGGACATTTTGGAGACTTTTTGATGAAACCCTAGACCTAATGCAATTGAAACCCTAACAAAGGACTTTTGCAAAATCGAAGACAAAAAGTGACTACATATGATCTTGATGAATGGAAATGGGCCAGCAGGTAAAGTACATGAGGGAAAATGTACAACAAGCCACTACCATCAGATTATCCATGCTCCTAATGGAATGTAGCTGACTGAGAGAGACACCTAATATGCAATGCAACAAGAGGATTTGATCTCTGACGGAGGGATGAAGATACCAACACTAACATTGGCTCCAATGCGGATGGTAGCTCCTTGGAGGTGCCAAGAACTACAGATCTTTGGAAAGCATACAGTGCCTTCATCCATTGGGTAATGGAGTCAAAACGCAGGATGAAATGCATGACTGAAAACTGATGACTTGATGACACAAATTGACTTTCACTCAGCTAAAACCTGACTCGATACTTAAACACAACCGAAAAACTAGAAATGATGCTCAAAGTAGAGCTTATTCATCAAAACCTACTCTAACAATTTCATTCATCACCTGATCAAGTGAAATGAAGCAACCAATGCAACCAAGTAAGCATTCTGGCTGCTGTCTGAATTCTCCGCAAGTGCTCGCTTATGAACAACAAGAGATAACTACTGAAAGGAAACTCCCATGGAAACTTGAGAACAGATCCGTCGAATAATATGGATTCTTTATCCGCCTCCAAAAACACTGCATGAGGATATTGAAGTTCATGCACACTAGGACTTAGCTCATCCAATGGATTACTTCTCTTTTCCTCATACCAGGAATGCAAACTTTCATCTGAGCTTTGTGACAAGACTCCTGCTAAAAATGACAAAGAAACCGGCTGCCAGATCAAGTTTGTATCAGTACACATTTCAACCTCACATATAGTCAATGGGGAAGGACTTTGACTGCAAATATCATCCAACTTTGATTGTACACATCATCCAACACATCAGCTATTAGATCGTGAAAAACTTGAAAAGATTGATGCAATCCATTTTCTATTGGTTCCAATGAGATTGCATGATTTTCTATAGTCTGCCCATTTGAAGATATATTATGCAAATTATCCTTCAAAAACTGAAATGATTCAAAACAAAAAGGTATGTGATCATCTTGCATCATTTGATCATACGTGCCAGCTTCCAAGTCTTCATCTGCAACTTGAAAATCAAAGGCATCCGGGGGCTGCAAATCTGGATATGAAAAGTCTTGAACAAGGTTTTCATTGCCCTCAAAAAGGTTTAGATCAAGACTTGTCGACAGCTGATTTCTGATTGCATTAATGTTGTCTCTGATGAAATGAAACAAATCAAAACAAAAAGGCAAATATCCTTCACTTACTTCAAAATTTGCTGCACTTTCCTCGTCATTTCCAAAGCTAATATGTGATGGCTGAACAATGTATTCGAGCTACTGAAAGTGAACTTCTTCCTCTGACAAACTGGCTGCTGGTTTGTCTACAAGATTAGCTTCTGTTTGAAGGACATAATCATCATCACACTGATCAAACTAAGGAAAATCTTCAGTATAAAACACATCATCAAGCATACATGTCATATCAACATATTTCTCTTCTCCAAGATGATCTATAAAACAATAATTATCAGATCTATGACAACTGGGATAAGAAGGAAGATGTTTTGGATTAGCAACTTGTTCTTCTTCAATCAGTGAGCCATGGGCTGGAACATTATACTCATTCCTTGTAGTCATCTTTTGCATCATCTCTTCCACTGCACTTACCAAAATGTCAAGCTTTACCTCTAGAGATGTCGATTCCTCCAGATCTATGTTTTTCATCTCTTCTTCCTTCAACTTGCCCTTCGGATAAGCAAATGAACCTCTACATCTACTGCATTATTCTGCATTTCTTCAAGTGTTGCAAGATTCCTTTCTCTCAGTTGAAACTCCATTTCCAGATCAAAGGCACCCGGGTAGTGCAAGAGAGCAGATCGAAGAGGAGGTCTTATATTAACAAGCATTGAATAATAAACTTGGTTAAATCTGGCAGAAAATTGTTGTACTGTCTCCCCTGGCAGTCTGTTCAACTGGTTATACTCTTCTGTAATCAAGAAAGGGTTTTGTCTTACCACCCATCTGTCAAGGAAAACTTTGATGAACTGCTGGAAATCTGAGATGCTCGCATCAAGCAGGGTTTTAAGCCAACTCTTGACTTTTCCTTGCAAAGAAAGAGCAAAAATCCTAATACTAACATCTTATTTGTCAACTTCAAAAAGGTCAAGAAAGGACTCAAAATTCAATACATGTCTCTCAGCAGTGATATTGTCGCGTTCATCGTCAAATCTTGGTAGATATAGGTCATGATTTTTAGGGAAAGCATGGGATATAGGAGGTAAAATCAGAGGCTTGTATCGATCTTGAATTTTACAAGGTATAAGGGTATGTACAGAAAGTATAGAATCAGTCTTGGTCTCACTAGGCTCATCAGTTTGAAGATGGTCATCACAAGATTCAGCAAAAGGATCTTGATCAAGCTCAAAGGCATGCAAATCTTTGGTATTTAGAATCTTCAAAGGGAAGGAATCAAATGTAGGCCTAGGATCTCTTCTCAAATACAAGATACTTTGCAAAGCCTTCTTGACATTCTTGGGAAAAAAGAAGAAATAATTTACAACTAAGAACAAAATGTCTTGGATGAAATTCCAATTTGAATACCTGATCTTTCCATATTTTCCTTTCATATTTTTGCTGGTCGGGTGCATCCTCCAATGGAGTCCTTGGATCTGATCTTGAAACTGATTTGGAATCGCCAGGTGAATGATTTTAGCCTTGCTGGTGTCTGATCATTGTCCACCATCAACAATCAGATCTGAACTTGATACATGTTACTGGGGCAATGTGCAAGTCAGATGTTCAGCTTATATGACTAGACCGGAGATTGACTGAAGTAGCTTTTATCTACTTTCGCTAATGCAAAGCAAAAGTGTTTCGAAGGCTACCTGGCTAATCTTCAGACTTCGTCTGTAGTTTATGAAGCAAGAACACTAACAAACAAATAAGCTTTTCTTCCCTAGTATGGTCGCCACTATGTTAGTGCCTAGATTTACCTTAGGCTGAGGAAGGTATGATCTAGGGCCAACATCAAACCACACTTAACCTGGTAGCTAGCCCTACTAGGTCAGGAGAGGGAGCTCTCCAGGTCAATCTCAGCAAATTATGATCGATGAGGGCTTGAGATGACTAATAAAAGTACTGATCTTAGGCTAGGTATAAGTGTGAAAATTTTTGATTGAATGAAATGATGTTTTTTTTGGCTTAGATGGAAAGGTAGATTTTGGGTGCGGGGAATGAGGCTCAGTCTTGCAAAGATCTCAATGGGGCAAGGTAGGAAATTGTTTTTGGCACTTAAAATTGAATGAGATGGAAGGATTAGACAGGTGAGGAGCTAAAGAGGACAAGAAAAATCATGGATTCTCTCCAAACAGCTGAAAACATCAAAGACTAAAGCAAACCTCAAGTAGAGCACTGCAATTTCAATGGATTCTACTTACACTCTTGTTTGATTTCCCTGAGCAGAGATAAGAGAGATAATGACACACAATCACATAAATAAATTCACAATTACAAAGGAAAGAATTGTACCAACAAAAATTTCCACATGGATCCCAAAGAGTGCTACAAATCTTGGTCTCAATTCCTTAGCCAAAATGCTGATATGAGTGTAAAATGAAGCTCAAGGCTTTCTCAAAAGTCCAACCATGCTAGTGATTGAAAAATAACATAATATAGACAAAAAATAGCTCATCCTAGCCTCTAGGGGTTGAGCTCACATTTTTAGGAGCTGTTTCAACTAATTCTAAACTTAGAACTAGAAATCAGGCAACAGAATAGCATGCCTCTAGAAGCAAGGGAACTGATTCATTCAGTTTCAAACAAATTTTAAACTGATGAATCTACCTCCATAAGTGAAAATTTGACATATTTACATAATGATCCATAAATGTACATTAAATTACATCACAAATTTTCCATTAATAAAGTGAAAAAGTCAAACTAGCCAAAGCTGGGCGAAAAACAGAGTAATACTTGGTCAAACTCGCAAAATTTCCTCTATGTGTCGCGCCTGATTCTCTATGTGTAGCGCCTGTTTGGACCCACTTTAAGAGGCCTTCCAAAAGTCAAAATTTTCTCCAAGTATGCTTGTTGGAAAGGTCTACCCGTCTACTTTCCAACTCAAGTGGAATATTTTAATTTTGCCTCCATTTTGCCCTCCAACGTTCAGTTCTCCCAACACGGCTTCCTGTGTGTCAAAATAGGGGCAGTAAGGTCATGTTTTGAGTGTTTTTGACCTTTTTGGGGGCTCAAAGCCTACCCAAATTTCTTTGCCATTGGTAGGAAATAATATTTTTCCATGAAAAATCCAAAAAATATGAGTTTTTGTCATTTGGAGGCTCCCATCAAAAGCGAGCGCCAGGTGGCGCTGCGCATAGGGCAGAAAAACCTGTGTTAAAAATTTCTATGCATAGCGCCCTTTTACAGACCAGTTTTGAGGGCCTTCCTAGTGTCCAAATTGGGTGAAAAATAGCTCGTTGGAAATATTATTGAGTCTACTTTCCAACCCAACTGGATTTTTTCAATTTGGAGTTCATTTTCCCTGTCAAAAATCAAATCTCCCAAGACTCGTCAAAATGTCTAAAATGAGGCTGCCTAAAGGTAGAGTGCTGTTGCAGTCAACGTTTGAAGGTCTTCCTAAACGTAAAATTGAGCTCATGATATCTCATGGGAAATATCTATGTGTCTCGTTATAATTTGTCTCATAAAGAAAGTCATTTCACCAACCAAGCTAGGAGAAACCGTGATTTTCCCAAAGTCACTACAGAGGTGCATCAATTCTCCTAAGGCAACTGTATTTTTGACATTTCTTTGAAACCATGAAACTTGTGTAAAAAGTGAAGGATGGTTTTATTCCTTGGCCTATTTTGGAAAAAACCCTCTCTCATTTTTTCCAAATGCATCTTTCCTTTCTCAGAAACATCATTTGAGTGAAACCTACCCCAATGTGTGGAACAGGGGATTTATCAAAATGAAGTGAAATGAAGGGGATAAAGGGATTCTAAATTCTTGAGAAAATTTTGGGAAGTAGGGAGGGATGTTTGGAAGTAGGGAAAAGTATAATTTCAAAGATTGAGTGAGGGGAAGGGGTCCAAAAGGGAAAAACACAGGCCTAGTCTAGAAAATTGTCAAGTTGTAGCAAGAAACTAGGGTTTGTGTAAAAATGAGGTATTTGAGGGATCTCAGTGATGGGAAGTGTTTAATAAGGTACATTAATGATAGGGGAAGGTGTATGAACATCAGGATACAAGTTTTGCTAATTATTTAACCATCCAAAAGAAATTACCTTCAAAACCCTAGGAGAGGAAATGAACCTTACCTAGGCGCAACTAAAGCATGAACAAGGTGTAAAATGACCCATTGGAACCTGACATGATGATGACAACCCTCTAAATGATGGTACACTCAGCTGAATGGTGATATGAAGCGCTTGGGACAATAATTAGGGTTTGGGAATTTATAGTTAGGATTTGGGAAAAATGGGAATTGGGGATAGGGATGCTCGAATATGGAAGTTGGGGAATGGGTGGATAAGGTGAGAAAATAAATGGAGGAGTGAAAAGTGAGGGAGTGGTAGAATGAACTTGGAAGAGAAATGACAAATGGCAAACCATAGGTAAATGGTTTTTTGAGAAATGGCAAGGAAATAGGGTTTGAATTTTTTTCACACTAAACCACAATAAATTTTAAGAAAACTCTTTCACTTGCAAGGAAAAGAGCTTGAATTACTTGCACATTTGAAGATCTGAGCAATTTTGGCAACTTGAGAGAGTTTACGATAAAATTGGGCTTGGCAGCTCTATGCGCCACGGCTCAAACTCAACGCATCGCGCCTCCTGTGTGCGTCGCGCCAGTGCAAATTAACACTAAGCAGAGCAGCTCTATGTGCCGCGCTGCTTGTATGCGCCACGCCACTCACCCAATGCACCGCGCCTCCAAAACTGGAACTCTTTGCTGCAATTTTGCTTCCTTTCTCCAACATGACCTTCACTTTGCTCAATCTTTCTTCTTTGAGTGCCAATGAGCTTTTGAATTGTAAAGATGATTTAGATATAAGAGCTTTTGATTTTCCTTCATAAAACCCACTTTCATAATGTTTGCAATGTGACTTTACTTGTCAACTGAGTTTTTTGAGCTTTTCACTTTTTTGGTGCTTTTGATGAACTGAATGACTTGATTTTTTGTTTGCCTAGCAAGCGATGGAGCAGCTGAAGCTTGGCAAGGTGACCAGGGTTTCCACTGAAGTGATTTACATACGAAGAATTGAAAGTACATGAATTTATACAATAAAAGGCTAAAATACTTTTTTTTCCTCAAAACAGAGTTTTTGAGGAAAAATACATTTCTGAGTGAAATTTATTGATATTGGAACTTTATTCAATCACCTTGTTGTGTAGGTAAATCCCCTCTGCAGATAGAGGCGATCCCACTAGCCTAAATGGGGTCTAGCAACAATCGAACAACGCTAACATGCAAGTTCCTAATTGCAAAGTAAAGGCCAATGATGAGAGCCTACCTCGAATCCAACGCTTATATTCGTAGAAGGGTCGTCGCTTCCATTCTTTTGCTTCACCTGGTCACAATCCTCATGATCTTCATGAACAGACACCTGCACATGTAAAGAACAAGACAAATACGAGCATAAAATCCAAGAAATGAAACTATGTATCAGTCAGAAAGGATGCAACTCAAACATCATAGTAAAGACACATGAGTGGAACCATAATGATAGTCGTCTATTATTATTGATAAACAAAAGAGAATACAACCAAGTTCTGACGTCAAATCCTCCTTTGGCTGGGTGAATCAGCAACACATGCCTTGCAATGCTTGTAGGGGATGGGAACAAGCCTCTCTCTCCTTGATCACTTGGATATGGATCTCCTCCTTAAAGATTTAGCCTCATAGGGATGAAAAAGACCTCTTGCAAGATGAGCTTAGCAATTCTCAGACTTTGGGACTTAGATTTGGGAGCTTGAAAAGTAGAATTACTAAACTACTTGTCAAGGGGAAGAAAAGATTATATAGAGGTAGGAGGAGTAGATAAGACCATCCACTTGATTCATGGGATTGTCCTTATCATTAGGAAGCTTCCATGAGAGGTGGAGAACTACTTCCCTCCTTAGGAGATACGAAGCCCAACTGAACCAACTCAAACTGGAATTAGTTCATGGATAAGGTGGAAGGAACCTTCGGAAGTTTGTTTGTTAAAAACTTTACCCAACTGGGTTGGCGCTAGTGCCACTTTGAGACAGAGTGCCAGCTAGCGCGCCCTCTGTGGATGATTTACCCCATTGGCACAAGTAATACACTGTGGAACAGCGCCAATGGAGAGAGGGCTATATTTTTTGGGTATTTTGCAGAAGGTGTCTTCAAGGCATATGAAGTACATACTTTAAGGGATATAATGCAGGTGTTTTCAAGTAATGTCACTTCGCATAGGTCCCGGAATAGGTCCTCCAATGTACGGGAGAAGGGGTAAGAGGGACAGTGACAAAATACTATGTAAAAGATGCCCCCTAAAGCATGAAGCCCGACAGAGAGCCTTAACTGCTTTACAAGAACATGGTCGACTGAAAACACGGCCGCTGGAGAACCTGCACAAAGTACAACTGATATCTCAAATACATGATGTACATGGTATGGACACAGCCATCCGACAAGGATCAATGAATAGACTTAGGCATGGTCGCAGCCATCCAGTGAATGAGTCATGTAATGATTATAATAATCCACAAAATGCAGCCTATATCTCATCATACAAAATCCAGGGTTTTGCGCTCCGACTTGACCCGAACAAAGTACAAGTTCAAGCATGCAAATATGGGAGTCGAAGTCGAACATGCGAGAACATCGTCTGATTACCAGTCAATAATGAAAACTGTTAACAGACGTAAGAGGTACCACCAGTAATGACAATGGTCCTCAAGGTACCATAGGTACAATCCACGACATGCGAATCAATGAACCGGTGTCGAACACCCGTAGAATCATCCGATCGGAGGCCAATGATGAAAAACCTTGCGTCGAACACGAAGAACCTACCATTGAGGCATGCAGGCTCCAAGGTACATGAAGGGAGTCTCTAAGTCAACTTCCTAGATAATGAGCTGAAGTCGACAGGAAGTGACCTTGATCGAAGGTGGGCCATGATGTTTCCCACATCATCGACACGAGACGGAGAAGGATAAAATGTTTTGTGTGAGGCATCAGAGGGAGGTTGAGTATTCTACAGAGGTCAACTTCTCTTGAACATAACGGCGGCACGGCAGTGGACTTGACAGTATTTTGCATCAACTGATCAGGGGTCATGGTGACAAGGCGATGAGAAAATGAATGGTCAAACAGGATAACCCAAACCCACAGAGGAAAGTGCGAAACAAGATGAGATATCCCCACCCAAACACGAATGCAGACGAGTGCCATGTTCAAGAGCGACATACTGCTGACATGACGATGATTATGGTTCCTTTATTCCCCCACTATTTCTGGCGAGTACCCCGGTTATTTTTGGATGACAAGCTGATGGGGATAGCATATGCTTGAGAGGCGTCATTTCGACGGAACCCGATGTCATTAGGTTTTAATGAGTCTGACAAAGGAAGAGCTCGGCGTCTTTTCATATTTAGAGAGTTTGAAAAGACAGCAGAAAAGTAAACTCCAAGGGTGTCCTTTTTCGTAAAGTTGTGTCTCTCAAGCCATAAAAAGTATAAAACCATGCTCGAAAGAACCGCCCGATCATTACGATCGAGGAGTAATTTTCATAAGTAGTGACTCTGATCTGAAAAAGTAAAAAAGAGATCAAAACCACGTCGCTTCATGACTGTTAACGAACTGGAAATGACAAGGGTCTGACAATCTTTTCGTTTTTAAACGGTCGGAAAAGGGTTTAAAGACGACCGCCTCTCATGTCCATTTAACAAGTCGAGAGGACCAACTCGGAATTCTTTTCACGTTTTAGAGAGTCAGAAAAGAGCAAAAGATGACTCCAAAGTGACTTTTTTGTGTATTTACCGAGTCCGAAAAAGTATAAAATGCAACTCATTTCGCCATGAAAGCTACATGAACACCTGTCACTGCACAAAAAATCGGCGTAAAACACATTTTCGACACAAATATTCATAAAAATGATTTTTTAAAGCCTAATTAGGGTCAAAAAGCTATAAAAAAGGTGAAAATGGTAAAATAAAAATTACTTTTCACTTTTTACCTTTGGAGAGCGACATTAGGGCTTTTTGGAGTGCGACCTTCAATTAACGATTGCAGCCAATCCAGTGGACCATTTCGAGCACCGTCAGTGCCAGGTAAGCGATCTTCTCCTTAGCTTCATTTTCATCCATTTGGATTTTGTTTTTAATTGCATTTTCATTTCCTATGGGGGGAATTTTAATTTTAGGGGTTGCGCCCATTGGCGCGGGTTTCGGGCACGGATCCGCGGCAATGGGGCAAGTTTCCCTTAGGGCGCGCGCCCATGGGCGCGACCCTTTTAGAAACAGTCGCGCCAACGGATGCGCACATTTTTTGGTCAATTTTAACAAATCCAAACCCCATTTTTTTGCAATTTCAAGTTACATGAGAATCTAATGCATCATTTTGACTTGTTTTTGCAGGGTAATCCGCAAAAATGGTGATTGTATGGAAGGAACGGGAACATGACCAAGTGGACACATTGGCCCTAGCTGATGAAGATTGCATGGAAGCTCTTAGAGCATGTGGGCTCAAGAAATAATTCATGTTATCTTATTTACGAGCTCATCCATAGCTCCTGCAGTACTTGATTGACTTGTGGGACGTAGAGGAACAGGTGTTTCGGATACGAGATCAGGCACTGGAGTTGGACGTATTGGATGTCTACTGCTTGACAGGATTGTCGTGACGAGGGCCAGTTCCTCGGTTGACTGGGAGCAGGCCATCTGGAGAAAAGATGGATGAGGTGAAGGCTCGGATTTGCCCAGAGGCAAAATATGGGCAGGGCAGTTCGAAGGTGGATATCCCCACCGTTCAGGACTTGACACTGCGGGCATTGCTATTCACTTTTACATGAGCTACGGGGGCACAAGCGCCCCACGAAGCTATGAAGAACCACCTGCTATTAGCGATGGAGTGCCTTAGCCCGACAGTCTTCAATTGGGCGTCAACTGTGAAGACCAATATGAAGAGGCAGCTGACAAAGGCCAAGCGGGGCAAGCTGCAACAGTTCGGGTACGGTTCCATCTTGGTGACGTTCTTATTGGAACGTGTACCAAGCTTCCAGGGCCAAGGGCCCTTTGTGGCAGACCCAGCACCTTGAGAGCCAAGGATGGCTCGATGGGGGGCACTGATGCCGAGGGGTGGTGGCGGCCAGCAGATGTCCTTCAGACCGGAGTTCTTCAGGTGGCTTCGCCGCCAACTGATCATGGTGGAAGATTGGCCGTATGCGGGGACAGACTTCACTGGAGACCTTGACCTTCCCCTTCCGGATGGAGAGGATTGGGACGAGGAGATTGGTACATCCTCATTTTTTTTTATTTTGTATTTTTATGATTTTTTTTTTTGTTAGTACATGCTTGTCCTAATGACCTGTATATGTATATGCAGATGTTGGCCCAGAGCGTCCAGCTGGCCTATCTCCTGTTGCGAGGAGACATCCAGTAGTAGCAGCAGCAGGAGCAGATCCTCAGGAGGAGGGTGATGATAGAGGGGAGCTTATCCAAAACCTCGAGGCTATCACTCGAGGGATCCCAGATTATGCTCGGCTAGCGGATGTCCTGCTAGCATACCAGAGGCACACAGTAGGGGTGCCAACTCGCATCCACTGGCTCCTGAGGCGTCTAGTGTGAGTGGTGACGTGCTACCATGAGCACCACCGAGACTAGACATCTAGGCTTTTCTTTTCATGCATATTTTTGAGAGACATGTTGTCTCCGGATGTATTCAGACAAACATGTATTATTTTTTGATGATGCACGGGGTGCAAACATTCTGGATACACACACACACACACACACAACACACAAACAGAATATATAATAAATATATATATACATTATATAAGGAATAACATATCTTCTATGGTTTATTGTCTTTATGCTTCTTTTGATGTGGATTCAAAGTGCAGAATGCATGTCCACACATAAGCTAATGCATTGGAACGTATTAAGTCGTCTTGGAATATGTTGATAAGTAATGAAATCAAAATCCCTTTCTAATAACTTAACACGTAAATACAACCTTAAAATACGATGATCTCTGACGGAATGATGCCCGTTGAGTTGGTGGACTACAAGTTGAGAGTCCAAGTTCACAATCAATGTGCGAATGCTGAGGTTAATTGCCTCAGCTAACAATTCAATCACTGCACTATATTAAGCAACATTGTTCATTGTACAACCTAGACAAACCCCTTGAATGTCTACTAAGTCACCATGAGGATCGTAGATCACCCATGCCGCAGACAACAAGTTGCGTGTATTGCGGGAAGCACCATCAGCGAAACCAACGTAAGGCGATCCAGACATCTGTTCAAGAAGCAAAAGACACAATAAGCGGCAATCATGCCGACATACCAAGATAAAAATATAAAAAACATGCACACACAACACACTGCTGAAAGCATACGTATGTACAAAAAGGGAGTGCCTGGACTCATGCATAATATTTTTAAGATAAACCCCATTTCGGGGCCTATCCAGGGGATTTCCTTCATAATCAATAAGTTCATAAGTGCCTTTTTGCAAAACTCTTTTCACAATGTAGGGCCCGTGCCACATAGGCTCAAGTTTTCCTGCCCCCAACTTATCATTAGCTTGATCATAGAGCAGTACTAAGTCTCCCTCAATGAAAGAGCGGGGGTTAACAGTATTGTCGAAGTGAGTTTTAACTCGCATCTACTAAGCTTCAATAGCTAAGGAGGCTAGACGACGAGTCTCATCCAGCTGTTCTAAGTAAAGAAGACGCTCTTCTACTGGAGTAGTATCAGGGAGAAACTCGACGGCTATCTCTAATGAAGGAATCTCACACTCAATATGAAAGGTCGCCTCCAGTCCGTAAACTAACTGAAAAGGAGTGAAACTGGTGGCGTCCTTCACGAAGGTACGATAGGCCCACAAAGCAGAGAACAACATCAAATGCCAATTGGACTTATGCATGCCAACAGTTCTTTGAAGCATCGTGACCAAAACCTTGTTCACGGTTTCCACTTGACTGTTTGCTTGAGGATAGTACGGGGTCGAACTATCATGCCTAAGACCCAACTGGGTTGTTAACTCGGTCATCATGTGATTACGAAAATGCTTTCCGTGATCAGTGACAATGGCTTGGGGTACTCCGAACCGCGAAATAACATGATTGAACAAAAACTGCGCTGCGGTGTGAATGTCTTCTGACAATGTAGGGATCACCTCAGCCCATTTCGTGAAATAATCAACAACAACGATGATGTACCCATGCCCCCCAACCGAGTGAGGGTTACAGGTCACATAATCGATGCCCCATTTGGCAAAAGGGCCGACGGTTACAACGGGGTGCAGTGGAGCAGGGGGTGCACGCATCCTCCGTTGGTAAATCTGGCACTCATGACACGAACGGACAACAAGAATGCAATCCTTGAAAATGGAGGGCCAGAAATAGCCAGCACGAAGGATTTCTGTGTGGTGGCATATCCAGACATGTGACCGCCACATGCACCAGAGTGGCAGTCATTTAGAACTCTCTCTGCTTCTTCGAAGGTCAAGCATCGGCGAAGAACAAAATCAACACCGAGACGGTACAGGGTGTCCCCAACGATGCGATATGGTTGGGCTTGATGTCGGATCCGTCGACGAGCATCCTTGGAGGTCTCGAGATGGAAGGAGGATGTCTGCAAGTAGACAATAATAGCCCCGTACCAGGGATCGAGGGTGGTAATGAGGAAGAGAGTTTCGTTTGGAATGGAATCCTCTAACTGAGAGGAAGCAGCGGTGGATGGCAAAGAACACAATAGCTCAACGAAGACGAGTATTTCTTAGACTTGGCAGTAGTAAATTCCAAGTCAAACTCTTGGAGGATGACTATCCACTTCGAATATTTGCCCCCCAGCGACTGGTGTGACAGAATGTAGGTCATAGGGTTGCAATCGGAGATCACTGTTGTTGTACGCAACAAGATGTAATGACAGAAGCATTGAACAGCGCATACAACAGCGAGGGCCAACTTCTCGACATAAGCATATCGAGTATCCGTATCTAACAAATTGTGGCTAAGGTAATAGATAACGTGTTCAGTGCCATCATCGTCATCTTGAACCAGAACCATGCCGATGGTGGTGTCAACAGCGGCCAAATACAATGTGTAATCGCGATGATAATTCGGAGGCCGCAACAAAGGGGCGGAAACCAGAAGAGTTTTAAGATGTGCAAAAGACTCCTCAGTTATGGCATCCCATCGAAACGGGGTGTCGCGCTTGAGTAACCGCGTGAAACCTTTTGCCACTTCGGCATAATTCGGGATAAATCGTCGTAAGAAATTTGCTTTACCCTACAAACTCTGCAGTTGCCACAGAGAAGCAGGGGGAGGAAGATTCAAAATGGCTTCGACTTTAAGGGGATCCAAGCGGATGCCCTATCGGGAGATGACAAACCTGAGGAGTCGACCAGATTCTACGCAGAAGACACATTTATGCAGATTAAGTCGGATTTTGTAGTGTCGACAGTGGAGAAAAATCTCGCGAAGATGTGACGGATGGTCTTGGCGCTTAGCCGAATGAGCGGGAAGGTCATCCAGATAAGGTTGTATGATGTGTTGGATATCATGAAAGGCGTAAGACATCACACGTTGAAAAGTGGCACCGGCATTCTTGAGACCGAAAGGGAGCTTTTTATAAGCGAAAGTACCCCACAGACAGATAAAGGTCGTCTTGTGTTGATCAGCGGGCGCGATATTAATCTGGTTGTACCCAGAAAAGCCATCCATAAACGAATATATCTCACTCCCAGCACACTCATCAATGAGCTGGTCAATGAAACGTGTGGGGTAGTTATCTTTTGGGCAGGCTCGGTTAATATCGTGATAATCGACACAGACACGAATAGTACCCTGCTTTTTATCCACAGGGACAATGTTAGAGACCCAATCTGTGAGTGGGATAGGGTAAATGAAACCAGCTTTAAGAAGTTTTTCAACTTCCGCTTTGATAGCCACAACCTTGCGGGGGTGCAGAGGGCGTAAACGCCGACGAACAAGTTTAGATCCTAGATACGTAGGTATCTCATGCACTACGATGTTTGGATCGATGTCGGGCATATCTCCATAATACCACGCAAAGACGTCACGGAACTCGCGAAAAAGAGCTATATAGATTTGAATTTCCTCAGGAGTGTAGGTGACTCCTATGTAGATGTTCTCGACAATCCCTGGTTTGACAGAGATGTCGATAGGTTGGGTCTGCGTAATGTTCCCCAAATTTCCTTCAGACGATACTTGGTAGACCTGAATAGGCGTCTGAAGAGGTTGTGAAGGGAGAAAAGGAGCAAACCGCTCGAGACAAGCCAACGTTTCCCGAAGGGTAGGGAGAAACGAGGAACGATGATGAAGATTGAACCACGGAGGTTCCTCGAGAGACATGGTCTCTATGATGGCTTCGTCGGAAGGAAATATTTCCTTTAATGGATCCAAGGAGGCACATTCTCCAAGCTAAGGGGAATAGTTGTATGAGTCAAGAGCTCCGCTTAAAGAGGCAGGTTCAGCAGGAGGAGCCGATACAGCAGCGATTTCGATGTAGTTGAGTTCGGCGGGACTCAACGGCATCTCCTCGCCCCATTATTCTATCTCGTCGATGGGGGGAAGGACCAAGGGATCAGAACGAACCGAAATCATATTGATAGAGGTGAGGTTGGGAGGTGGGAGTGAGAAAACACCCATGAGGGCAGGATCTCTGAAGAGCCCGGCTCCCACACTCTCAAAAGGGATGGAGGTATGCTCCACGAAAGGCACATTTCCTTTAGAAGAAGAAGCGAAGAAGGAGAGCTGGTCTACCGTGACAATTTTCCCCTGGTGAGGGAAACGAATGACATGGAAGAGGGATGAAGCCACGACATGCATGGCATACGTCCAACTCCGACCCAGATGGAGGTTGTAAGTAAGATTTGCATCAACAACCTCAACTTCTATTTCAATGGTTTTCCCTTCTAAAGTAATCGGAAATCGTTGAAGAATACCATAGGGACGAGATTCTCTCCCATCGAAGGCTTCCAGTGTCGTAGGAGACTGGCTCAAAGTCGGAGACCCGATTGCTTTCCAACAAGCAATAGACATGATGCAATTTGACGCACCCTCATCAATAACTGTATGATGGATCGTTTTCGAATTCATGATGGATTGTATGAGAAAGGCAATCTGATGAGGCAGCCTTGGGACATGGCTCTCGAGATCAAAGGTGATCAAATCCGAATCTGCCGGGCCAATGCCACTGATGGCCGATAGTAGGGACTTCCTCTGAGGGGGGCCGCTCTGGAGAACCTCTAAGGTGGACATAGCCAACAGAGCCTGCGCTAAGTCCTCAACTATGCTATAATGCTGGGCAGCACGAGCATTTGGGTTGTAAGATGATCTCCTGAGTACTCCTTTAGGAGGGGGTCAGATTGTCGTCTCAGTACTTGGTCTCTCGATATGGAGCGGACCAGAACTGGACGAAGGAGTGCTTGAGGGGACCTCAGGCTCCTTCCCGGTAGACGATGGATACTCCTTTGTTCGAGTCATTACATGAACAGGAATGGTTCCAGCCATGAACACTTGGGAACCAAAGGGAGATGAAGACGAAGATGGATCAGCCACCATTTGAGTCTGTTGAGAGGGGAAAGGTTCTTTTAGAACTGCAGGAATCCCAGGGGTTCCCTTCAACAAACGACTAACCTTGGACCGCCTTGGGTAGTCTTTGGTGTAGTGATCCTCATCACAAATGAGACAAGGATACTTGGGTTTGCGTTTAGCTCCTTCCTCGGGTGGAGGTTTGGAGGAGTACTGTTTAGGTTGCTCAGACTTATTCTTTGATTTTCCTTTTTTCTTTCCTTTCGAGGCCTTATTCGCCATGGTGGACTGGACGGCGTTAACCTCGGAAGTACTTCCAAAATTAGAACCACCCTGAGAAGTGTTTTCGCTATGAGCATTCGATTTTGGCTTCCCAGGGTTCGAGGATGATTTTTTGGACGACGGATTCACAGAGCCAATGACCCCATCAACAGATGGTTTTGGTGGAGCTTTGGATGTACCGTGTCTTGGGGCATCAGGCAAATACTCATACAAAGTACCTGACTGAGAGTAAACTAAGTCAAGGTACTAAGCACGCGCAATAGCTTGCTCTTCAGTTACACAAGCTCCCATGGCAATGTCCCGTGCAATCTTAGGGACAAAGGAAGTTGTGAACCAATCGGTGAGGACTTGATCAGGAATCCAAAACTTGATCAACCGAGGACGCCTTCTCCATTCATGTATATGATCAGAGATGTGCGTAGTCGTGTCCTGCTTGAGAGACGTAAGGAGATGGGTCCCCGTCTCGTACTGAATGGGTAACTGAAAATGAGTGAGGAATGCCATTGCCAATGAATTGAAATCTTGAAAAGACGCACGGGTCAATTCAATGTACCATTTAGCAGCAGAGCGGATGAGAGTCGTTTGGAACAAGCGGAGCCGAACTGAATCGTCAAGCCATGAATTGGACGAACACCAGCGGTGATAAGTCATTACATGGGCTTGAGGATCCTCTCCAACTTTTCCGTCGGATTTGGGACAATCGTTAGGTATCTTAGTTGGAACTGGTGGCCATTGTGGATTATGCAAAATAGGATCATTCGTTAACTTCGACACATTGGGCAGTTCCAACGTTGCTAGAAATGGTAGCTGCGGGTTGAAGGACATCTGCAGATATGAGGTCGGGCCAGAGTTCCATCCAGTTGTCGGTTGACCCCATTGACTTTGTCCAGATGGACCAGGTCCAAAAGGACCTTGTCCATAGGAACTCTGTCCATAAGGGTTATATCCATAACTGGATGGTTGATTCTGGTTTTGCCCCCCAGCACCCCATGGGTTACCATACTGGTCAGCAGGAGCAACGTTGGGTTGCTGATAGTTTTGATAAGGGGTGGCCTCCAGCTGTTGATAATTTTGATACGGGGCAAATTGATTTTGCCCCTAGGGTTGCTGGTATTCGTATGGTTGTTGGGCTCCATATTGAGCCTGGGAACCAGGCTGCGTTTGATAAGAAGGTTGGGATTGATACCCACCTTGTGGCTGGAGGCTAGTTTGATTCTGGGGTTGATAACCAGGTTGAGCTTGAGAAGCAGGAACCATCTGCATGCCCGGTTGAGCAGGCCCAGAAAGATATCCTTGCGAAGACTGAGGTTGGGCCATCTGGCCGGAAGGTTGTCCCGGTTGGATCTGAGACGGACCTACTTGCCCAGAAGGTTGAACTTGTTGGGTGTTCGGTTGTCCTTGCGCAACCGAAGGTTGTCCTGGCAGACTAGATGGCTGACTAGGCTGAGCAGTGGGCTGGCCTTGCCGCATGTAAGGCTGGCCACCTTGCCCAGAAGGGTAGCCTTGCTGGTTTCCAGGTTGTCCTTGTTGCGCGTAAGGTTATCCCGGATTCCCGTAGGGTTGACCCGAAGGGTATCCTTGCTGGACTCCAGGTTGTCCTTGTTGAGCATAAGGTTGTCTCGGGTTTCCACAAGGTTGCCCAAGATATGTAAAAGACAGACCACCAGAGGCTGAAGGTTGTTCCTGGGAGGGTTGTACTTGTGAGCCTCCATGTTTCCCTGGATAGGTTTGGCCATAATACTGCTGCCCATAATTAGGCTGCATGTAGGATGGCTGACCCTGGTATGATGGTCCTTGGGACAGCTACCCTTGACCCAGACGGAACTGGCCACCACCATAACTGGTGGTACCCCAAGCGACATTCAACGGAATTGAAGACTCAACCACAGGTTGAGATGGCAAGGAGGTATACAAATGATGACCTATAGGGTCATAATAGGGGCCTTGCGTGCCTGTATTTTGGACAGCATGCAAGTACTAAGAGTATGCCCCCTGCTGAAATGGCATCAGAAGAAGGCGGGGCACTGCTTTCAGGGTGAACAACTCGGGCAGCATGTGCCGATTGACCACTACATACCAGACCATGGGATGGGCCGACAACAGTAGTTATGACGGAGGATGCCGTAACGGCACTAGCAACCAGAGTTGACGAGTCGCCAAATTGTTGTGTAGGTAAATCACCTCTGCGGACAGAGGTGATCCCACTAGCCTAAATGGGGTCTAGCAACAATCGAACAACGCTAATAGGCAGGTTCCTAATTTCAAAGTAAAGGCCAATGATGAGAGCCTACCTCGAATCGAACGCTTATATTCATAGAAGGGTCGTCACTTCCGTTCTTTCGCTTCAGCTAGTCACAATCCTCACGATTTTTGTCAATAGTCACCTGCACATGCAAAGAACAAGACAAATACGAGCATAAAATCCAAGAAATGTAACTATGTATCAGTCAGAAAGGATGCAACTCAAACATCATAGTAAAGACACATGAGTGGAACCATAATGATAGTCGTCTATTATTATTGATTAACAAAAGAGAATAGAACCAAGTTCTGACGTCAAATCCTCCTTTAGCTGGGTGAATCAGCAACACATGCCTTGCAAAGCTTGTAGGGGATGGGAACAAGCCTCTCTCTCCTTGATCACTTGGACATGGATCTCCTCCTTAAAGATTTAGCCTCATAGGGTTGAACAAGACCTCTTGCAAGATGAGCTTAGCAATTCTCAGACTTTGGGACTTAGATTTGGGAGCTTGAAAAGTAGAATTACTAACTAGCTTGTCAAAGGGGAAAGAACAAGCTTATATAGAGGTAGGAGGAGTAGATGAGACCATCCACTTGATTCATGGGATTGTCGTTATCATTAGGAAGCTTCCATGAGAGGTGGAGAACTACTTCCCTCCTTGGGAGATACGAAGCCCAACTGAACCAACTCAAACTGGAATTAGTTCATGGATAAGGTGGAAGGAACCTTCAGAAGTTTGTTTGTTAAAAAATTTACCCAACTGGGTTGGCGCTAGTGCGACTCTGAGACAGAGCACCAGCTGGCGCACCCTCTTTGGAGGATTTACCCCATTGGCACGAGTAATACACTGTGGAACATCACCAATGGAGAGAGGGCTATATTTTTGGGTATTTTGCAGAAGGTGTCTTCAAGGCATATGAAGTACATACTTTGAGGGATATAATGCAAGTGTTTTCAAGTTATGTCACTTCTCACAGGTCCCAGAATAGGTCGTCCAATTTACGGGAGAAGGGCTAACATGGACGGTGACAAAATACTGTGTAACACACCTCATGCACCTGCTGACTATTAGTGGACATTTTGGAGACTTTTTGATGAAAACCTAGACCTAATGCAACTGAAACCCTGACAAAGGACTTTTGTAAATTCGAAGACAAAAATTGACTGCATATGATCTTGATGAATGGAAATGGGCCAGCAGGTAAAGTACATGAGGGAAAATGTACAACAAGCCACTACCGTCATATGATCCATTCTCCTAATGGAATGCAACTGACTGAGTGAGACACCTGATATGCAATGCAACAAGAGGATTTGATCTCTGACGGAGGGATGAAGATACCGACACTAACACTCCCTCTCTGACCTCTGAGCTGCTACAACATCTCCATGCATCTTACATAGCTACATTCCCCTCTGTGCAATCTTGCACTGGTGCAACACTCATGTGCCTCTCGCATTGTTGTAGCCTACTAGCTCTACATAGTCTTGTGACTCCCACACTGTAGCTCTCTCTGCCGCTTCATCCACATCTGCCTCTACCCACTAAGCCAGTCCTTGCTACTCCTCATCGAGGCTCCCATAGCAAGGTTGAATCAAAGAGGTTGGGTACCTCAAGGATCCTGCCCCTATTCCAGCTTTCATGGGACTGTCACTCCACATTTCCCCACCTTCGACCTAAATGTATGGATGCATGTGATCCCTCTTCCCACTTGGCTCGAAATTCCCCCCTACTGGAGGTCTCTACATGAGTGGATGCCTCCATTCTATCTCCTCTCAGCTTCCCCAGTTGTGGCTGCTCCACAACCTCCTAAAGCTGCTTCACCAATCGTGGCTCCTCCACAATCATCTGAGACTTCTCCTGTGGTTGCATGTTTAGAGGTAATGTACTCTCCCTATGATCCAACAAGTTTCCATCATTTTCCTTGCTCCTCAAGGCTTTGCATGCATCTTGATCCTCAAGAGCATACAGGTTCTTGAATCGTGAACCAATCTACTTCACCTGTCTCGTGGTGATGTGTCGAAGGAAAACCTTTCCCTTACTGAAGACTACATCATAGCCTCTGTCTTCCAGCATTGTGATGGACACCAAATTTTTCTTCAGTCTTGTTACATACTTGACTTCGGTCTAGGTAATGTGAGCTCCATGCTCCCTCTGAAAAACAATTGTGCCTACACATGAGACACTATACTCTTCATCATTACCCATCGCGATTTGCATATGGAGATCCTTCTCCTCCAAGGTTCTGAACAAACTCTTGTCGCCGGTCATGTGGAAAGAAGCTCCATTGTCAAGAAGCCAACCACTTCCCACCATGGATGAAACCATACATGTGGAAACTGTGAAATCCAACTCGAAATATGAGGCCAGTGCCTCACCTTCTGACCCTTCCACGAATCCATTCTTGGATTTCCTCAATGGACAATTTGTAGAAAAATGGTGCACATCATGACAACGAAAGCATCGCACTTTCAATTTTTCAAACTTCTTCCCACCATGGGAAGAACTCGATTTGGGATGAGAATCCTTCTCCTTCCCTTTCTTTGCCTTACTCGCTAAGGCACAATTTTCTTCATCCTCCTTGGATGAAGAAGATCCATCTATGGTGCTTCTCTGTATCTCCTCTTGCATCAAATTTGGGAGTTTTTCTCTTCCATTAACTGAGTCTTGGTAGCTATGCCAACTCTTTGGAAGACCGGGGAGTGCAAGACTCACCATGCCATCATGAGTGATCATGATCCCTACGCTTCCAATCTCATCCCTGCAGGTGATGAGCTTGTTCAGATATGTAGAGATTGTGTTGCCCTTTTCACACTTGATCTTATGAAGCTTGTCTTTGAGCGCCAACATCCTCTGATCGTTGTTGTTCTGATATAGATCTTTCAATGTTTTCCATATCGAAAATGGCGTCTCCTTCCCATGGAGGCTCGATACAATGTGGTCTCGAACTCCCTCCAGGAGGATTCTCCTTGCTCTAGCCACACATTTCTTCCATTCCGCCTGTTGAGTAGCTTCAGTCAGCTTGGGGACTTCTTGATCAATGAAGTCCTTTAGACTCTTACCCTCTAATACTGTCTCCATGCGATCCTTCTAGGCTATATAATTCGAGCTGCCATTAAGGGCATGCTCGAGTCTTAAACCACTAAACGCCATCGGTGAAATTGAGATGTGATAAAAACTCGATTTCTATATTCAGGAACATCTCCTTCCTATATACTATTCTTCGCCTTGATCACATTTGCTCGAATACCATGTAGAAATTACCACTGTAGATCAACATATTATGCAATATACTAAAACACAATACAAGATCTACTTCTACAACACTTTGGGGAAGCTTAATCAAATTGAGCAAGATCAAGAGAACACATATAAGTAAGAATGAGAAATCAATCACACATAACACAGAAGAAATAACTCGGGGAAAGCCTCAGCCTAAAACCCCAATCTCTGTATTATCATACAAGTGGAAAATAGTCACAAAATTACACAAAGCCTTAGCTTGGAAGCCAACCATCTCTTAGTATAATCCCTCTGCTGCTCATAGACAATCAAAGGCCTCTCACAAACCTTCTCCTCTGCCCTCCAAACCTCCTATTTACTTGTGCAATTTTTCTTTGGGTCCAGTGCTTCCACACATGTGAATTCCCACCTCACATTGCTCACTTGGCCTAGTAGTAACTGTGCAATCCTGAAGGAGATAAATCCTTTTGCATAGATGAGTTTACTTTATAGGGTAAATCCATCCAACTGATAGTACAATGTCCCTCCTCTGATCTCAACTGGGTCTCTGTCTGAACTGACGTACATGAGTTATTTATGAGAGCATATTCAGTTATCTGAAGTGCAATAGTTACATGCATGCAAGAATTAACTAACTGAACATACATTAATTCAACAAACTATTTGAATTAATCTAACTGGACTTAACTCAGTTAACTTATCCAACTAATTACAACTCAATATTAGAACTCATCCTTATCTCTTTAACTGATGGATAAATTCCTCAACCAATGGAGAAACTGTTGCATGTATTCACATAGACTTCATGTTTGATTTTATCCAACTAATTAACTCAATATGAATTAATTAATTATTTTTCAAACAAGTGGTGAGACTAAATTCAAATTTTAATTCTCAATTTTAATTCAGGGACTAATTAAAATTGGAATATATCCTAAAATGCTATTTTTAGCACTTCCATTTTTCATTCCTTGTTGCTATGTCCAACACTGGTACCTGAAATGCTATTTATAGCAATGCTATTTTTAGCAATTCTATTTTTAGCATTTCTTGTTGACATTTTCAATAGAGCCTACCTGTGTTCGACACTCAATTTGTTGTGATGCAGTGTACCAAGCTACTAGTGAGCAGGATGCATGGGGGTTTGTTGTTGCTGGATAGGGAGTACCCTATCCATGTGGAATATATCAGTTGGCTCACAAGACTAGACGAGGGTGGAAATGTAGTTAGCACCGGATTCCAGGCAGGCGCGAAGCGGCGCAATAAGCAAAGTGAAGACAACATTTACGCCAGATATGGGATCGAAAGGGGCGAGAGAGGAGCGAAGGTAGATAAGATCAACAAGGATGACATTAGATTTTCCTGTTACCTCATTGTAGGAAAATTGATGTGGCACTTCACAAAGAACGAAGGCACCTTAGATGCCATCTCAGTTGTAGAACATTGTTACTGAGGGGAGGTGCTCAACTGGTTAGCCTATGTTCTCAACGAGCTGTTCAAGGCATGTGAGGATGTATACAAAAGGGGTACTAGGTTCGTGTTTGAATATCTACTAATGTCACTTGCAATGTGGAAATGGATGCCACCAAAGGAGAGGCAAATAGCACCCATTCTTGAGGGACAACAAATTGAGCTCCGGTATGACCCCTGGAAGGCGTCAGGAGACCCCAGCACAAAGGAGATCAATGAGATAGCCTTCAAGGACTGGTATGAGAAAATGTTGGCCACCGTCAGGTTGACATAAAGGATACTGAAGGCTCTGTTAGACGAGTTCTCATAAGACCTTTGTTTTGGCGCATCCCATGCGCATACATTCCTGTGGCCAAGGTGTGCCCATCCTCAAATGTTTAAGATGAGACCTCTGATGTTTTTCCTAACTGAGGAAGCACTACACAGAGAAGTGGGCTCATGGCCGGGAGTGGCCTACGAGATAAAATAAGGTAAGAATAAGTACCTCTTTAGAGAACTGAATCCATAGGGGCAAGGCTAAGATGGGGTTGAGAGCATCAGGAAGCGGCCAACCAAGGACGAAATTGAGCCAGTGGTGCTCCAGATTGGAGAAAGGATGTTTGAGCTCTGACGAACAATTTCTAGCTTCAAGTCAGGTGAGAGAAACTACCCTGCCATATTTTAGGGCTCCACCGTGTTTACACTGATCATCACAATGTTGCTAGCCATGAAGCTACCAAAAGGAGTAGCACAAGCCCTCTCTTAGCCCCAGGTACCCAAGCCCAAGAAAAAGAAAGTTGCCCGAATCCAAATTGTCAAGAAACCAGAAGTTAATCCACCGGCTACCATCATCACCCTCACTGTGGAGGTTGAGGAATCAATCCCCATAACCACCATCGTTGAAGAGATCCCCACCACCACCTCCACCATATTACACCAGTCGCGGGAGTCATCCCCACACACCGCATCAACCTCCGTGACTTTATCCGAAACCCTTCAGCCTGGCCAACAAGGGACGACTGCAGAAGCAGAAGTCTAGTCAGCAGGGTAGATAGAGGGCACCTCTCATACCACCGGGACGCAACCTACAAAACTCACCACATTCCTAATGCTTGGGTTAGACCCACCAAAAGGGGAAAAATTGGATTCTACTCTACAGAGGGGAAGGGTTGAGATGTACCTGCCACCCTTCCCCATAAGTCTGTCAGTCCATCTGATTCCTAGCATCATTCCACCCACTCAATAGTTCACCCTGCCATCACAGCAAGCACATTCGCCTACCTCCAATTCCAACAAATCCATCGCCAGTGGCCTACCCCTACAACAACAGTTCCCAGACCCTAACACAATGCAGGCCTCTCCAGCACTGGTCATCGTCCTAATTGTTTTCATTTATTCAACAGGCAACACACAGAGCCGAAAGGCTCTGTGAGGACCTTGCCTAGGAGTATGAACGACAAGCAAAGTAGTTGCAGATGGTGACCGACGAGAGTGATCACCTGCGGAAAGCTAACGTTGGATTGCAGGCCCAGGTCAACAAAGTCACACAATGGTTCAGATCACTATGGCCGACCATCACCGAGGCGAATTCTGAAGTACCGAAAGAAATGGTTAATTGTACACTGGTCAGTTGCTATGACCACATCCAGATGGAATACTCATGCCTGGTAGCCAACAATGCTGAGATGAAGAGGAAATTGGAGACAGTGAGATCTGCATTACTGGATCTAGTAACAATTTATGCAAGGATGGTCGAGGGGAAGGTCAGGGAGTTGGAAGCCAAGAAGCAAGCTTTAGCCGATGCCCTCGCCGACGGTTATGCCCTAATGAACAATGTCCATGATTGGTCTAGCAGTCTGGCACTGAAGAACCATTTGGTCTACCCCCTCCGGGAGCAAATACAAACTTTTTTTGCCAGTACGAAAGACTGCACAGACCCCGCCCAACTACAACAAATCAATGATCACATGGATACCCTCTAGGCTTAGGTTGATAGTGTAGAGGAGGAGTTTGCGCAGACAAAGAAAATCATTAGGGATCTGTAGGCACTGGTCTGAATGGAGGTGTTACCTTTGAAGAAGGTGTGCAACTCCAGTCGGCAACAGTGGAGTGACATCGAAAGGCAGTGACCAATTGAACTGACATCGCACTCAACCGAAGTGTTTACTTAGGTTGTTGATGCTATTCTCGCCCGATGGGACACCATCGTTCAAAATTACACAGTGTTCAGGCAGCAGACAATGACCTCTATCTCGGATTTGGAGCCTTCGTTTGGAATGGGGGAACCACAGGAGCGAGAATGCGCAACAAAAGCAGATGCCACCCTGCAAGAAATGATCAAAGCAGAAGAAGCACCTACACAGAAAATGGTAGAACCAACGCAGGCAATAATGCGTCCACCAACTACAGGACCAGTAGGACCGATAGAGGATGAAATGACTTGACTCGGGGACGAGTCAAGGAATTGTGGTCGGGCTTGTTGGGGCCTTTGTTTAAATTTTGAAAATGTTTTGACCAATTTTGACTGACCAAGGGATAAGAAGGAAATCGGTGGCAACAATGGTTGGTTGGTAGAACAGGAAGTTGCACAAGGGTTGTGGCAAAGTGGCAGTGGAAGACAAAGGTAGCCGAGGGGCGGGAAGATGCAGAAGCAACAGAGGGGAAGAACTGGTAGTCCATGTAATAGAGAAGCGATATAAAAGGAGAAGACCAAGAAAGGAGCGGGCTTAGATTCGGAAAGGTTAAGGAAAGGTTAAAAGGATCCTTGTTGTGACTGATGGAGAGAAGATCGAAGGAGCCGAGAAGTCATGGTCCGTGAAGCTACACAATACCCATGGAACTGAGCTAGGTATTTCATGTAATTTTTTATGGTGGAAACTGAGTGATGTTGTAATGGTTGATTTTTATGATTAATATAAAAATTTGCTAAGATAAATTGTGGTTTGTTATGTATCAGGTCCCTGTGTATAAGGGATCTTAAATTTTCTTGAATGACTTAACAATTGCATGTAATTGAGAGTTCGTGTGATATCATGAGCATTTTCTTACCTCTGTGTTTTATATAATGTACTCATGTATTTGATCGAATGCAACTCGGTTAAGACTTCCATGAATCCATACTAAACCCTTCTCCCTTTTGGTCGCGGCACACCTCGGGTGAGACTCCTTGCCCTTTGGGGTAAGGTGAAAATTGCAGCGCTGTCCTAGACTACAATGGACCATTGTTGGCCTCCTATGGCTGAACCTAGGGTCTTCCCCCTGATGACTCCCACGAGCCAACAATGACCTACCGATATTGTTTCTCAAACTCCTAGTAAATAGTCACATGATTTCAATGGCGTGATTGGTGTTACCAGCTAGCAGTCGACGAGTAAACCATATGGTTCAACTCTTTTTGTCATTAATCAAATCCCTCCTTCTGCTCCTACAACCTCTAGATCTAAGATCAATGTCATTCAATAACCTAAAGGAAAATCTTCGCAACCAGGAAATAAGAAGGAATGCAAAGGAAAGAAGAAAAAATACAATGCTCTACAAGATAAACAAAAAAATTAGTCTCCTAAAGAGCAGAGGAAACCTCATTACCCATGTCTAATCTATAATGAGGAGCCTTTCACTTGTGATTTTCCAAACTAGGCTGAGGTGAATCAATTCCTTAAATTGTTCACTACACGTGCTATGTTGATAGACCCATTTCCAAATCAAGAGACCAATTTGGTTGTCCAGGACCCTACTTCCTCTAACTCGGTTTTTATGCTTTACGCTACTAAGTCTAAAAATGATATTTTGGTGGCTACCCAAAGTAAGGAGTACGGTAATGCGATTTTTTTGAACAATCAAGCTACTGATCAACCTACCAATTTGACCACATCTCCATCGCATTCTACTCCAAATGTCATCCCTACTGAATTAATGATTAAGCCTCCCATGGTTGTTATCCACAAATTGACATTCAACCCTCGTGCAAGAGCTACTCAAAATTATAACATAGTTGAGGACTTGGCTTAGGATCCATCAGCTATGTCAACTCTTGAGGTGTTGGAAAATTTCCCCACCCAAAAGAAGGCTTTTCTCTCAGCAATTGGATGTATTGATCCTTTAGATTCCAAGCTAGTAGTCTTTAACCATGAGAACCATACACCTTGACTTCCAAATCAATTATCTTTCATGATCCAGTTTGTTGTTCGTGGTAAGAATATATTCACAATTCCACTGTGGATGAAGTTGCCTCAACTTGTATTATGTCCATGTCTTGCTGGAAGGCTATTGGTTCTCCCTAATTAAGCAAGTCACCAATTACTTTGAAAGCTTTTGATGGAAGAACTTATAAACTATGTGGAATTTTTAATTCTCTATAGGTAGAATTATGTGGAAATACTGTATTATTAGAAGTTTAAGTTATCGATGGACCTCTATATTATAATATTCTATTGGGTCATACATGGGTCTATGTCATGGCTACGGTTGTTTCCACATATTTTCGAATGATCAATTTTCCTCATAAAGGTGGTATCATAGCCATCGATTAACTCAATTTCATTGTCGTTGATTATTAGTTTATTGGAAGTGTCCCTTTGGTGGGGAGAACCCTTCACCTATATCAACATGTTGGAGTTGGATTGGTTAAGGATTCCTTTCTCATGGGAATATTTCCGCTTCCTCCTACCCCACTTTCCGAAAAATCTACTTCGGTTTCCTATATTAATATGATATCTTCTTGTACTGCTCCAGTTGATCCATGGGTAGTACCAAATCAGTCTAATA
The DNA here is from genome assembly GCA_000404065.3 of Pinus taeda. Taxonomy (NCBI): domain Eukaryota; kingdom Viridiplantae; phylum Streptophyta; class Pinopsida; order Pinales; family Pinaceae; genus Pinus; species Pinus taeda. The sequence goes on from APFE030750359.1 coordinate 104,838, forward strand.
TCGATAGCTTTGGTGACCGCATGCCAGTCACCCTTGTTGAGCTAGATTATGAAGCCATCCATTCGACTTACGTGACTTATTCTGATCCTTCTTCTTCGATCAATTGGGTTGATCTTTCTTTAGATTATGGTACATCATCTAGTTCTTTCTCTCGTACATTTTCTACCAATGGGATGATCATGATTCTGGATGATGTACCATGGGATGATCATCATCATCATTCCTCCATGTCATATTACTTCGAATTAATAATTAAGCTTACTATGTCCTCACAACTATTATATCATAGATAATTGTTTCAAAAGAGCTTTGTTGAATCAAGAATCTCTAAGTTATTTGTATTTCAATTTAGGAACCTAAAACCCTTAAATTCATTATTTAAACTTTTTATTTGAAACATTCATCTAATTTACTTTCTATCTAAAATAAGCTACAATGAAATGACTAGCTAAAATGTTCCTATATTTATAATTTAGGAACCTCAAAACCTTACAAATTCATTATTTAAAACATTCATCTAATTTACCTTCCATCTAAAATAAGTCACAATGAAATGATTAGCTAAAATGTTACTATATTTATACTTGGGGAAACAATTTCTTCATAGTATACCTTTTCCAGACATTAATATATATTGGGAGCAAAAAATTATTTTTATCTATCAACATAATTTAACATTAAAAATCTATTTATGTCCATTATATTTTATGAGTAGAGATAATATTAAAAATAACGAAGTCACAATTTTTTTCTTGCACGTTGGCTTGATGAAAGATTTCCATAGAGATTTTCCTTTGTATTTGTCACATGTGGTAGGCAAAAATACATACATATTAGCAAAAATAAAAATAAAAATTACGTCCTCACTATACACAATTTGTTCCCATGATACTTTAGATCAACCCTTCAATTCTGTGGGTAATTCATCATTGCAAACATCATATGTCATGTTATTGTATCACTTTTATATCTATTCTTGGCCTTCGCAGTTAGAGAGGAATGGTATTTTCTCATCTGCAACAACATCTCTATTAATCGCAATTATCTTTGAAGCAAGGACATCTAGTAATCAATATACTTTAGGCTTTCACTATAGCAGCCAAACATATACTCATTTTTTTCATCAAAATTAGCTCTCTTTTTCTTAGGAATATTTTCTAAAAAATGAAAATGTAATCATGAAAATGTTTTTTTCATCAAAACTAATTCTCTTTTTTTAGGAATATTTTCTAAAGAAATGAAAACGTAATCATGAAAATGACTGACACAAGATTTCCAACCTTGCTAGAACTCCTTAAGAGTGATATTTTTCATTTTTTTACAAAGAAATTTGTTATGAATGTAGGCCACGATATTTACTTCTCCTTACATAGTATTGATATGGTACGTTCTACTTGTGGGACATTCACATTTCTATCTCCATAATTATCCTATTCCTCCTTTCCATGACTCCATTTTGTTATTGAGTGAAATGAGTGGTATATTTTTTATTTGACAATTCCAAACATAAGAGGTATTTCCATAATCCTCGAGCTTACGTGGATTGCAACGTACCACAAATAACACAAGACAAAAATCTGTGAGAGATTGATCATTAAATTTGATAGTAACAATGACACACATCCGATTACATTTTCATGTGAAAATAATTAAGCAACAATGTTTTTTTCAAATTAACATTGAGATGTTGCAATATTTTTTTGTTGTTATGGACCTTAAATATTGTATTAGCATACTTTCAAGACACTTTCAAGAGTAATTTTCTTTCAAAATAAGGTTCAGATGTTGCAATCTTTGGTTGTTGTCGTGGACCTTAAATATTTTATTTCCATACTCTCGAGACACTTTCAAGAGTAATGTTCTTTCAAATTAACATTCAAATGTTGCAACGCTTCGTTGTTGTTGTGGACCTTAAATATTGTATTTCCACACTTTTGAGACACCTTCAAGACTAATTATCTTTGAAATGTTTATATGTGAGATTATTTGGAGCCTCTCGTGATAAATTTAAGATAGAATATATTAAATGTTAGAAAACTGGAAAGAAAAGAAATGAAAAATGAATTGAATTAACCAATAGATCGCAGGTGAGCATGCTGCACCTGGAGGCTGCACAAACTCGAGCGTACACACTCTCATCAATTAACCAAAGATGATTCAATAAATACATCACAAAGGAATAAGGAGGTCAGAACAAACTCCTAAAACCTAGGAACTAATCCTAACTTAAGGAGTTACGTTACAACGACATAACCATTTCTCCATTAATACAATATAATATTAATTATTTTCAACTCTCCGGCTTAATGGAGAAAGGATTATCCTGAAGTCATTAGACCCCCCTACACAATACAAAATTCACTTTCCCAAGAGGGTTCGTAAAAATATCAGCCACATTGTCACACGTTTTACAGTATTCAATAAAAATTTGTTTTCACTGGACTTTTTCTCTCACAATGTGAAACTGAGTATCTATGTGTTTCATGTTGTTAGGAAACACTGGGTTTTTTGGCAGTTTAATGGAACTCTGGTTGTCACATTTTATGAGGGTTGCTTCTTTCTGCTCTTCTCCTACATCATGGAGAAGCCTCCTCAACTAGACAGCTTCACATGTTGTTGCACATACTACTTGGTACTCGGCTTTAGCTAAAGATAAAGACATAGTGCTCTGCTTTCTACTACTCCACGCGATGACCCTAGATCCAACACTAAATGCATAACCTATGATAGATCGTCGATCATCCAGGTTACTTACCCAATCAGAGTCTAAAAAACCTGCTAAAGTAACATCAGATGTATTAGTGTATAAAATACCATAATCACAAGTAGCATGAAGATACCTCATTATACTTTTTGCTGCTACCCAATGAATTTCAATAGGTTTAGACATAAACTGGGTCAACACACTAACAGAGGATGCTAAGTCTGGTCTAGTTATAGTCAGATATATCAGACTACCAACTAGTTTCGTGTACAAAGTAGCATCCAGCTCCTTAGAGCCATCGTCTCTGCACAATTTCAGGTTCTGCTACAAAATTACTGATGTTGTCTTACATTGTTCCATTCTGGAATTTTTAAGAAGACCTATAACATACTTCCCTTAAGGAAAGTCTTCTCATAGTCTCTGTTAACACCCAGGTTGTCCTCTTTGACTCCCAAGAGGATACGGCCGGGGTAACCACTAACCAGGCTTTGGACTGCTGCTTCTAGCCCAGCTGCAGTCAGAGAGGGCTCTCTCTATTGGGTTTATCACTGCTTTCAGTGAGGATCTTAGGCTAGTTGTGAGTTGAGTTTTTGGGTTGTTTTTGTGTATTTGGTTGGGAAGATGCTTCTGTTTCTTCTGAAATATATCAACAGATGTTTAATCCATTGGGCAATGGGGTCTAGGAGTGTTTCTCTTGGAATCTTGATTCAGGTGAAGGGAAAAGCTAGGGCCTGTGTGCATTTCATGGGACAAACTGTGAAATTTTGATTGTGATGCATATACAACTAGTAATGAGCAATGAAGATTTCGTTACTTTAGGTTGTATATCAGTGGAAAAGGCATGTCATCTAAGAGCAATCACTTGAATTCTTAAAACAACAATGCACAGTAAGGAAATGATTTAAAGGTAGCATTCAAGAATTACCCTTTAAACACTTTTAGAAGAAGAAGAAAACATACGAGGCAGTTCAGATTGAGCTCAGGGTAGTGAGTAACTAAATCCTGGAGCTATCCTTTTTCTTTACTGTCTAGAGTTTAAACACAGAGAAAACATGAGAGACAGGAAATACGAACACTATATGGAATAACTGGAAACATTCATAACATACTGAGCCATTAGAAAAACTTATTGAGTCATGTAATGAACAGGAATCCTGCAACTTCAGGCCACACATCACCAAGAGACCAGGAGAAAAACACCTCATTGAAGAAATCCCACTGTCTTTGTATTAAACTCTCTGTGAAATTTACAATATCAGAGTAGCAGAGAAAATCTCAAGAAAGAAAAATGTTACATCCGGAGTCCAACCCCTCTCAAAAACGCGAGAGGGAATATATAGAATTTGTTTACAAAATATCTCAGGAATTAGGTCATCTGAGGAAGAAATATCTGTTACACCTGTATAGATAAAGTAGATGAGAAGTTATTGCAAGTGTAAATGATAGTAAAAGCCTTTAAATGCTGTCAGAATGGTTTTTTGTCCTTTGAATACTGCGGACTTTAATCTGCGCTGCTCTTCATGAATGAAGCTTTAAAGTGCCTTACTGTCTCTGATTCTCTGTATCATTCTTGAATCTGCCCTCTGTACCTGCTGATGTCGTTGTTGATGTTGACTACCTGTACTGAGCTGGCTCACTGCCTTTATACTTTCTGTAGTGGCTTTGTCCACCTGTAAGTGCAGTATTAACTGTGTTGCTGCAAAACCTGTTTTGCTTTTCACCCCTGATTTAAAAGTAATTTTACTAAGTCCTGCCAATTATCTGGGTGAGGAAGCTGATGTTTCAAAATTAATCCAACGGTCTCATCAGCTTCAGTATATTTATAAAAATCGGGTGGTTTATCAAACAAATGTGCCACTTCATTTTTAATAAAGAACAAATTTTCTAATTTATTAAATAAAGCTTGTCCTGTTAATGGGCCTGTTGTAGATGACCCAGAAGCCTCAGAAGTCTGCATGGTTGAGAAGGTGCTTAGTCTTTTGATATACTTCTCATAAGAGAGAAGCTTTCCTGATTCTTCTAGACTGGGGAGCCCTTTGTCCTGCAGTGCTGTGAACCTATTCTGGAACTTGGTTATATCTGCTTGCATGTCATGTACTCTTCTGTCCAATGTTTGAATGAGGTTCTTCATTGTTGTAGTCTTCTTAATTACGGAAATAGTTTCAGTTCTGTTAGCAATTCCCATCTGGATTAGCTGAGAACTATTCCTGTAATTCAGGACTTCTATCATCTTTGGGGCAAGGTCTGCCATGTTGCCTAGGTCATTTCTTGCCCTGTATAGCTCTTTCTTTGCTTTGCCAATAAGTCCTATCTGTTCATATATGGCAATTATGTACTCCCACTGGTTAGTGACTGCTTGGCCAATAGCAGTCCATATGACCTGTTTGATTTCTGTTGTTACTTTGTCAAAATTGAGCTGCTTTTCCAACTCTGCAATAGTCTTTTTCAGGGCTTTGACTTCCCTTTCCCTTTCAGCTATGTTCTGCTTGGATTTGTCATATTTTTCCTCTATTTTAGCCAGAGTTTCCTTGGCTTTGTTTAGCTCTGTTATTTGGGTTTCGAGCACTTGAATCTGCTGCCTCAGCTTCTGCATTTCTGGGCTCTCGGTTTGTTCTTTTGGTGGTGCTGCAGTGGCTGGCTCTATTGCAGACACTTCTGTTGTAGCAGGGGTTGTTGTGTCTGGGATTGTTTCTTCTGCTTGCTTTGCTTCTGTTAGTGTCTTGTTCCCTTGATTGATTAAATCCAGCAGGGATAGGGGAACCATTGTCTTGTTGGACTCAAACTGCACCATGTCTCTGATAGCTTGAGGGGTGGTATAGAAGACAACCTCACCTTGGTCATCAACTACAGCCCTATGTGATGGTTCATATTGACTGGCACAAAGATAAATCAGGTCAGGGAATTGCCTGACCTGAGGCATTTTGAAAATTGGCAGGGCTGACTCCCAAATGCCCAATATATCCGTTCCTTCTCTGTGCTTGGACCTGAACTCTCTTAATAGTTGAAGATGAGGGGTGAGTCCTTGTCTGGAGGTCTCTGAGATCTGATAATCCAGATCTGCCAGCTCCTGCCAGTCCTGCTCTCTTTGAGGAGCATTCAAAGGGGTAACATTAAGTATCTCAGGGGTCTCCATGTTTTATATGAATAATCTCTGAATTGCTGCTCGAACTGGTGAGATTAATGGGGACCAGGTTTAGCAGGGTTTGCTTACTATTGGGGGGAAAATGCTAACCCCTTGGGCACGTTTTTGGCAGTAGGGAGACCTTCTTTGTCAATGACGGGAGTTATTCAGAAATCCACGTTTGCGCGGACAGGGTAGTTTTTTGATTGATTTTATGGTGAATTGGAGCTCTCCGACACTACATTCAGGCTTAAATTGTTCGAATTTGGGCAAATACAGTGGGTTGATCAATGACTTTAAGGCCTAACAGGCTATAACGACGGGTTTTACAGAAAATTGATGAAAAACCAGATGACTAGAGGGTAGGGCCGAAATACCTGGCAAACACCGACTTAGACTGAGGAATTTAACTGAATTTGGCGTGCGGAATGCTTCGAAAGCAGCTGCAGGTCGACTGATAGCTTGGCGTCGTGAATTCTCATGCAGCAGGCGTTCACAGTAAAATTTTGAAAAATTACAAAA
>APFE030750367.1:1868-23058 GCA_000404065.3 Pinus taeda
TATTGTGGGGAGCTTGATATTTCTAACCCACACAAGGCCTGATATTACATATTCAGTTTCACTTGTTTCAAGATATATGACAAATCCATCTGAAATACATATGAAGGCACCCAAGAGGATTTTAAGGTATGTGAAAGGCACTCTAAATTTTGGTATTCATTACTACTCTTCTGAAAAGTTCAATCTTGTTGGATTTAGTGATTCAGCTTGGGGAGGTAGTCTTGATGACCGTAAGTCCACATCTGGAAATTGTTTCTCTTTTGGTTCTCGTTTGATTACATGGAGCTCAAAAAAACAAAGCATTGTTGCCCTCTCATCTACAGAAGCGGAGTATGTTGCAGTTAGCTTAGCAGGTACACAAGCTCTTTGGCTCAGAAAAATTTTGGAAGAAATTGGAGAAAAACAAGTTCAGCCTACAGTGATTTATTGTGATAATGTAAGTGCCATCAAGTTAGCAAAGAATCCAGTTCATCACAGCATGACAAAACATTTTGACCTGAAATATCACTTCATTAGAGATTTGGTGCAGAAGAAGGATGTTGAATTAAAGCATATAAATACTCAGCATCAACTAGCAGATATCTTCACTACCAAAGCAGTGGCAAAAGCTCAGTTTTTGGCAATAAGAGATAAGATAGTAAATCCTCATTAATCATTAAGGGGGAGTGTTGGAAATAATGCTTAATTAGTTATGTAAAATGCTGACAAAGTAGCCAGCAGATTTTGTGTTCACTGCAAAATTAAAGCAACAGATTGTTAGGGTGGTCAGTGCTGTTGGAAAGTACTAGAAATTAGTTGTAATTCCAGTAGATTTATTCCAGAGTTGATTTTAGTAATAGTTTTACTATTTAATAATATAGTTAATAGTTGAATGAACATATGAGATTCGCCCAACATTTTTTAGCTCACACAGTCAGTGTGTTTTTTAATTGTTTTTATCTATATTTTTTATATGTATTGTTCTTCATAGTACTGTTGGCTTCTCAATTTTCTTGAAATAATTCATTTCATATTCTACAGTTTTCACCTTGAAAACAATGAAAATTCCGGTAGATTCGGACAAAATCTAGTGGCAATTTTCGGAAATTTGAGTTACAGTAGTAAAGATTCATTATTTGGAGTTAGAAATTACCGTCCGGGCGAAATTGTGACTTACTAGACAACGCTTTCGTTAAATCGTAATCAGCGGTTGCAATGAAAGCGCCCGATAGCAATATACTAGCTTTGCATGAAATTTCTATAGCTCAGCTGGGACCTTATGTCTTTTCTATGCTAGACTATAGTATATCTCCTTCCCTGTCCATAGTTATTGGTGTCTGAGATTTTACAGCTCAGTATACTATTCGTGAGGTGAGATCATTGCATACGTTGGTAAAGGCCGACTATAACATAATTCTGACACAAACAGAGAGGGACCCCCGGCTATAACGATCTCTCCTGAAATATATTTTTTTATCTTAGTGTGCAATCTATTCCATAGCGTGGGTTTTGACTAATTATGTAGGTTAATCCCACCATATCTCTAGCCCTACTTTATCATTAGGGTCGCCATCTATGCTTGCTTCGATTCCTTCTTGATTTGATTTGAAGTGTCCAAACATAGCTGATATTATGTCGGAATTTGTCAGAAACAAAATTTAATTCGCAATAATACAATACATCGATATGGAAAGAACAACTACTAGATACGATTGGGAGTAGAATTTGTAGTTGTATGGAAGGGCTCCACATTCCAAATTACAAGATCTTTTTGTTTAGTTATAAAGTTAGCTTAATGGTTAACAGTTTCTTTTACTCATATGACTTTAAGGTAAAAAGGGCTATATACTTTAATTATAATACTGGTTTGTGTTAAACAAATATTTTAATAACATTTGTACTTTTCTTATTATAGATTGTGCTTTAAGATGGTGATTAATATTTTTATTATTATAATCAAACCTTCACTTAGAAACAACTTAATATCTAATTTTTTATACTAAATGAAATCATAACAATTAGGAAATGTAAACAGTTTAATTGTTCAGCAGACGACATCTATAATTTCGTGCTCGCTTCTTGAACCGATATAAAATAAAGCCATTTTATAAATCAAGTATAGGATTTTTTCATACCCATATAAAATAGTTTACAACTCACAATGCATGATGTGATGGGTTGGTCGCATTCTACATTTTCCATATAGGGTGGAGGACTTTTGGTACTGAATACAAACTGATTTCGGGTGAGGATTCTACTCATAATTCATTTTCTCTTGACAGAGTCGTGTTTTACTTCTTCTATGTCGGTAAATTGATTTCAACTTAGAAGTCAAGTCCGAATTCATTGTCTGTTGAAAGGGTCGCATCTCTTTTTTAGCATAGTTGATTAATATATTTGGATTAAAATTATTCTCATTTTGTATTGAAAAAGTTTAAATTAGAACGTATCAAATAAATATTTATTTAAATCAAGTTTAAAACAAAGCTAGGGTTAACCTAGAAACCATATCCCCACGCTCCTGACCAAAGATACTTCATTAGCTGCCGTCTTTAAGACAAAGAAAGACTCATCGGGCAACATTGAGAGATACAAGGCAAGACTTGTTGCTAAGGGATTCACTTAGAAAGAAGGAATCGACTACATGGAGACTTTCCTTCCTGTATCTAAGAAAGATTCCTTGTGCGTTATTATGGCATTAGTAGCCCATTTTGACTTGGATTTGCAACAAATGGATGTGAAAACAACATTTCTCAATGGAAATCTAGAGGAGTAGGTTTACATGAAACAACTTGAAGGATTCCCCTATAGTGATGGTGAGAAAATGGTTTGCAAGCTCAAGAAATCCTTATACGGTTTAAAACAAGCATCTTGCCAATGGTATTTGAAATTCCATAATGTAATTTCTTCTTTCGATTTTCTAGAAAACATTATGGATCAATGTATATACCTGAAAGTCAGTGGGAGTAAAATTTGTTTTCTCATTTTATATGTGGATCACATTTTGCTAGCAACCAATGATAAGGGTTTGCTACATGAGGTGAAACAATTCCTCTCTAAAAATTTCGATATGAAGGATATGGGTGAGGCATCTTATGTCATTGGCATTAAGATCCATAGAGACAGATTTCGAGGCATCTTGGGTTTGTCTGAGGAAACTTATATAAAAAAAAAAATCGAGAGATTTCGGATGAAGGATTGTTCACCAAGTGTCACTCCCATTGTGAAGAGTGATAGGTTCAATTTGAACCAATGCCCAAAGAATGACTTTCAAAGGGAACAAATGAAGAACATTCCATATGCTTCTGTTGTCGAAAGCCTAATGTATGCTCAGGTCTGCACAAAGCCTGACATTGCATTTGTTGTGGGAATGTTGGGACGATATCAAAGTGATCTGGGTTTAGCCCACTGGAGAGCTGCAAAGAAGGTAATGAGGTACCTTCAAGGAACCAAAAACTACATGCTTATGTATAGACAAACGAACAATTTGGAAGTAATTAGCTACTTAGATTCTGACTTTGCTGGATATGTTGATTCACGCAAATCAACATAAAGATACATTTTTATGATGGCCGGTGGAGCTGTATCATGGAGGAGTGCCAAGGAGACCTTGATTTCCACTTCCACTATGGAAACCGAGTTCATCTCCTGTTTTGAGGCTACTTTACATGGTGTATGGCTTAAGAGTTTCATTTTTGGGCTTAGAATTATGGATTCTATCTCTAAGCCATTGAGAATATATTGCGACAATTCAGCTACTGTTTTTATGGCTAAGAACAACAAAAGTGGGAGTTGAAATAAACACATCGACATTAAGTATTTAGCTATAAGGGAACGTGTTAAAGAAAAGAAAGTGGTCATTGAGCACGTCAGCACTAAGTTGATGATCGTTGATCCTTTGACTAAGGGCATGCCATCGTTGAAATTCAATGATCATATAGTGAATATGGGACATGGTTCCATTATGTAGTTTCTCATTGTATGGACAATGCTATTTTAATGAAATTCTTAATTATTGTGATGTTTTTCTCATATTTATGTGCACCTTAATTTGATTTGAGAAAATTCATCAGCGTAGGACCAAGAATAAACATAAGGTTGATTCATTTAGAAATTGTTGCCACATAAATTTTAATAGAAATAAATACATAGTAATACATGGAAGATAATACTCGTCATTAGAGGACTTATCGCCATGATTCATGTATCTATTACTTAATATAGATTATCAATGTGTTTTAAGATGAGACATTAAGATTGGAAGTATGGATCAAGTGGGAGAATTTTAAACTCCCTGTTGAGGAGGTAAATCCCCTCTGCGGACAGAGGCGATCCCTACTAGCCCAGACCGGGTCTAGCAACAATCATACAATTCTACGGCGCAAGTTCCTAATTGCAAATTAAAAAACCAATGATGAGGGCCTACCTGGATTCCAACGCTAGTGCTTGTAGAAGAGGTGGTGCTCCCGTTCCTTTTCTCTGGTAGATCACAAACCTCATGATCTCTGTGAATGGACACCTGCAGACACAAGAAACGACACAAACACAAGCATAAAATCCAGCATATCCAACTATATATCAGTCAGAAAGGATATAACTCCTCATCATCACAAATAACAATAAGCGTGGAACCATAACCAATATTCGTTCATTAATACCTAATCAAAGAAGAATACAACCAAAGTTCTGACGCTGGATTCTCCTTTGGCGGGTAGTCAGCAGCACATGTCTCGCAAAGCGTGTGAGGAATAAGGACAAGCCTCTCTCTTTGGATTTTGGACAATAATCTCCTTGCTTGGATTTGGCCAATGTCATCAAGTTTTAACGAGTCTGACAGAGGAAGAACTCGACGTCTTTTCATGTTTAGAGAGTTTGAAAGGACAGCAAAAAGTAAACTCCAGGGGTGTCCTTTTTCATAAAGTTGTGTCTCTTGAGCCCGAAAAAGTATAAAATAATGCTCGAAAGAACTGCCCGACCATTACGATCGAGGAGTACTTTTCATGATTAGTGATTTTGACCTGAAAAAGTAAAAAAGCGACAAAAACCACGTCATTTCGTAACCGTTAATGAGCCTGAAACGACAAGGGCCCGACGATCTTTTCGTCTTTACACGGTTGGAAAAGAGTTTAAAGACTACCGCCTCTTATTTACGTTTAGTGAGTCAAGAGGAATAACTCGGCAATCTTTTCATCATTAAACGGTGAGAAAAGAGCCGAAAGGAGACCTCCATTTTTATTCTCTTTAATGAGTCAAAAAGGGAAAAAATACTCGACAATATTTTCATATGTTACGAGTTAGAAAAGAGCTTAAAGGTGACTCATCCTAGAGGAACGAGTGGTATAAAGGGTAGCAACTAGTTCCGGAAATGGTGGAACTGCTCAAAACATGTAATGGTCAAGAGGCTGGCTAATAAACCCACTCATTGTTGCGGTTCCTCATGAAAGGAAAAAAACAACCGAGTGAAAGCATATGATCGGCCAAAGAGATGGTGGCAATGGGATGAAAACAACCAAGGCTCATCTAACAGAACAACGCGGATAAAAATGGCAATCACGAGATGTACATCGGGTGTGGGTTCAGTTTTACACAAGCTTGAACCATGGAGAACTCTGCTTGGATTCGGTTTCATGTTTACACAAGCTTGAAACGAAAAACTATGCTTGTTATAAGTTCACCTGCCCCCAGCATAATGACGCAAAATGAGTTGGGTGGTCTGGCTACAGATTTCCATAGAGAGGAAGTGGTTTGCCACTTCTCATGGAAACTTCCTTGGTGATAAAGCCAATCCCAAGATTATTGTGGATGATCCCAACTCCCCTTCCTCCATCTATAAAAGCTTGTCCATTTTCCTTGGCAAGCTAGTTCTAGAGTTCCAGAGATTGAGAATTGTCAAGTTTCCAAGAGCTTCATGCTGCAAGAGCCTTCTTGATTCCCATAAGGCCAAATCCATGCAAGGAGATTCTTGTCCAATAACGAAAGAGAGAGAGGCTTGTTCCCACTCCCAACAAGCTTTGTAAGACATGTGCTATTGATTACCCAACCAAAGGAGAATCTAGTGTTAGAACTATGGTTGTATTCTTCTTTGTTTATTATTAATAGACGACTATTGGTTATGGTTCCACTCTTATTGTTCTTTTTGATGATGATGAGTTATATCCTTTTTGACTCATATATAGTTGCATATGCTAGATTTTATGTTTGTGTTTGTGTCATTCTTTGTATGTGCAGGTGTCCTTTCACGGAGATCGTGGGGATCATGATCTGCCGAAGCAAAGGAATGGGAGTGTCACCTCTTCTACAAGCACTAGCGTTGGAATCCAGGTAGGCCCTCATCATTGGCCTTTAATTTGTAGTTAGGAACTTACGTGGTTGCGTTGTATGATTGTTGCTAGACCCTGTCTGGGCTAGTAGGGATCGCCTCTGTCCACAGAGGGGATTTACCTCCACAACAATTAAATTGTTGTGTAACACTCCCTCTCCCAACGGCCGCCGATTTCTGGAAACCAACTACAGTAATTTCTGGAAACCAACTGCAGTTGTTTCCTTAAATTACGGAAATCAACTGTAGTTAAATTAATTTCTTATTGGGAGCTCCTGGAGTGGTCCATTACTTCCTCTGCAGTTCTCTACCATGATCTGTGGAAAACTTGACACATAACCAACAGAAGCTTGATGGAAGTTTGCCTATAAATACTTCTGTTTGGTCCCCAAGCTCACTAACTCAATACCCCTCAGCTTTACACCATCAAGTTAGAGTGAGCAGAGCTTGGAAGTGCCACACAGATGACAGATTTGGTCACCTGTTTGTTCTTGTTCCTCTCATTTCACCTCCGTGCCTCTGGTTATTTTCACGCTCCTATAGAAAAAAACACACCCTCCCTTATTGTTCATTCTGATCTAATTGTTGAATGGGTCATTTGAGTGTTAAGTGGTTTATTTGAGTGATTGAGGGACCATAGCGGAAAGTTTGCCTCAAGGCTTCTCAAGATGTTGTAGACACTGAGAAAAAGAGCTTCCAAAGTGACTGCGTACGAAATAATGATAAGAAAATAGGGGAAGCTTGCGGTCATATTCAAGGTTTTACCGTTGATTTAAAAACTTCGGAGTCTAGGCATCTAATTCTTTGTGTATTTTGATTCTTTTGTTCCAAAGCATCAATGGGTGGAGGTATGGTTTATTGGGCATTAAAATTTTTTATTTTTTATTCTTTTCAAGTGTTCATTCAACATTATAGAATCTTTATTAAGCTTACATTTAATACTAAAAACCCAAGGAATTATAAACCCAAGGGATTATAATCTAAAGGAAATATTACTACTATTATTAATAACACAACCCTATGTATTATAAACCCAAGGGAATAATATTATAAAACCAAGGTATATAAACCCTTGGAAAAATATTGAAAACCCAAAGAAATAATAAATCAAAGGAATCAAAAGCACAAACCCAACCTAATAATATTAAACCCAAGGTTAAAATATTATAAACCCCAAGATAAATATCATAAACCATTAAATAAACACGTATGACCAGAGTTGACCATGGTTCGACTTTATACTATGGTTGCCTATGATTGACCGAGAAAAGCTTTGCAACATGGAATAATGGTTTACCATAGTTAATTTTTCTATTGAACCATAGTTGACCATAATTAAGAATATGACGGTTGTAAAAAAACAATCCTAATCTTTATAACAAATATCTATCCCTTAAATTTAACTCAAAAATTAAATTTCCAAAGACTTAAATTTTTGGAAAGAAAGAATGTGTGCTAAAGGAATATTTATACCTTCCTCTTTGGCAGAGGGAAAGTTAGAAATGACGTGAGATAAAATGTTTCCAGAACAAAGCCTGCACTATTGATTGTCAGGATCATGGTACTCTGCGGTTTGACGAAGGGGCTCCCATAGAGCAGCCCAACACAGCAATTGAATAGGGTGAACACAAAAGGAAGGCCAGAGTACTCTTTCACGGACTTGAATTTGTATATTCTCCAGAATGTTGACCTGTAATTCAAAATTTCAGTATCATGCCTCTAAGATCAATCAAAACTGCATAGAATTCCACTCAAAAATAAAGTAAAGATTCAAGAAGGAAGCAGCCTGCGACAAGAAAAAACAAAGAAAAGAAACAATAACAATGGTAGCAAAGGGTTCCCTATACTTACATAGGGGATAAGTAGAGTGCTAGAGATGTTGCATTTCCTGTTATAAACATCACCAACAATTTAAGCATTATTTTTCTCATTCCAGCACAATATAGAAAAAATTAGCTCTGAGATACTCAATTTCAATGCAAGGTGCACCTTTTCTTTCTCAACATAATACCAATTTATCTAGCAAAACTCAAATTTGCAAAGACGGAATCATTTGTATAAGCAAACTACAAACTGAACAACATGATGGACTCGGTTTTCTATAGGAACTCATTATAAACCCACCATCCTTCACTATATATATATATATATTTTCTAATGATTATATAAAGTGTAGTTAGGTGCATTTGCAGTTACTAGATGGAAACAGATCTATAATATTAGGGAACATAGAATCATAAACAGAAAACATAATAATAATAAATAAATCAAAATTATTATAATATTATTTTTTTTTGAAACATCTCTATTTCTTTTAATACTTTGCTTATTAAACCTAGATTCATAAAATTAAGTTTTTAATTCCTTTAATACTTTTAATTACCAATTATGTCTATCGATCCGAATAATTTTCTTAGCCTGAATAGAATATTCTTCAACCACGCTTCTGTATTCTGCTCTATAGCCATGAGGCCTCCTGTTTTGGCCCCATTGTAGGAGAAGATCTCCTCGTTCTGCAACACAATGCCTTGAGGGATGGTTTTCTTGGCTAGTCTTTCTATCTTCACTCTTCTCACGGAACGGTTCCGGAATGGAGTTTACGTATTTGAGAGCTTTCTGGTGGTTCCCGTTGCTGCTTGTCGACGACCCTCCTTTAATTAAAGAGAAATAAGAAACAAAATTTAGGGAAAACTTTCTTCTATAATGGTAATTGTGTCCTTCATCTCTAGGTAACAAGATACTAGAAATAAAAGAGAACAGTGGGGCATCAAACTAGATAACAATAGTTCTTGCCAACACCAAGGCTGGCACTACCAAGCAAATACAATTTTGGATTACCCATGTCTTCTCAGAAAGACTCGTTGGGCTTTGGGGATGATAATGGAGGTCTTTAACAACATCTCACTAGACAGAATCCAAATGCAACAGTCATGCACAAAACAAGTAAAAGAAAAAAGTTCAACATGCTAAAACTTATATGCATCACAAGTAGTGAAGCAACATCTCAATTTAAACATACCAGCCCTTTAACAAGCTCCATTTGACCCCTCCTGAACGTATTCTCCAACATCCACTGCAGGTTCACAAAGGAAATGAAGATACGATAAGGGAGAAAATATATTGCTCATCAACAAATCATTAACACACAAGCTAAAATCGACAATACGATTTTGCATAATTAACTTCTTGTATTTTATTGAACTGAACACCATTCAATTAGAGATTTTTACCTCAGTGATAAATACATGAACTCACTGGCCATTAGTAGTCCTCTTAAAATCACCATTCAAACCACCACATAGAGCACAGTTCATACCACAACTTGGCATACCATGGCTAGCTACAATTGGACGCCTCATGCCTTGGAGTTGGTATTGCTAGTTTAAAGCTTCACATGGCTGACAATACCATCGTCCAAAATAATTCCTTAAAATACCATAGTAATCTTGGTGAACAGCTACCTGCAATACAATGTTGACATGAAAATTTTAAGATACCCACTATAATCCACTGTAAAAATACTGTAGTAAATAGAAAAATTAAATTAAAATAGAGGAAGGAATAACTAGATTACCGAGTAGTAATTGGAAACACAAATCGTGTTTGATCGAGTAGATTCTGGCAATCTACAAATATCGCACAAAAGATATTCTTCACTTGGTGAGATAGATGACACCTCGTAACAATCAAAATTCCTTTCCAATGGAACTTTTGCAATAAGGGATCGGGACATTGTCTCTTTAGCTCGCAACATTGTCTGAGAAGAAGAGCTTGGGCATCCAGCAGTAATGTTATCTTTACACAATCAGAGAAATATTACCAGACAGCTAAATGTATCAAAATAAAGATGATGAATCGTGTGCTAAGCAAGTTCTGTGAAAGAAATGTTTAACAACGTTAAAACTGCCATTCACTGAAATTTAAATAGAAACCTAGAACAAAGACTTCTAAAAAAAAATATCAAATTTAGATGATTCAGGGTTAGGTCAAAACACGCATGTTATTTAACGCATTGTAGAACTAACATTTTCGATGCAATGGAGTCATCAAAGATGGGGTCAATGATTTCTAAACATAGTTATAATTGTAATTGATGAAACAAACGAACAACGTATATTTAATATTTTCCTAGGCACTTATATTTGTATTTTATGAAATGAACAAACAACATACATTTACCATTTTCATAGGCACTTATAGGCCTAAAATCTTAATAACTACCATTGCTCCTACATGACACAATTATTTGATATTGACCACTTCACATTTTAAAAAATATGAGATTCAATTAAGATGTGCCATAATTTTGTCCATGACAACAATGCCACTTAAAAATGAATAAATATTTGAAAAATACATTCTTCAATATCAAACCATATAATCCATTACCCACTATTCTATGGCATCAGATCAGTTCTAAAACAAAGATGAATCCAAGTAAACCTCAGTTGTCTTGGTTGAAACAGAGAACCAACTACAACATACAATCTTAACTATCAATCAAAGACAAAGTACAAGGTTTAGACCCTATGCTGGAACTAGCTAGAAAACAATATGCTTAAAGCCCCTCCCTCTCAAATATTATTATCTACAGATGATACAAACTAATTTGAGATATTCTTGACCCTCAGATGTGTTTTTAGTTCCTCATTTGCTGCTAACGAACACTAACAGGGGTTTTAGCAATTTACACCACATTGTTGTGTGTTTGATGATGATCATGTGTTTGATGTGAAAGAATCTATCCTCACCCAAAGCAGGGAGAATATGGATGCAAGAAGAATGGAACAAACAATAACTATTGTTGTTTTCCAGTTCTGGTGACCCATTAATCCATTGAGCAATGGATAAAGATGAACAATCACCCACACAGAGAAAAATTGTTTTCTAAACAATGGACCCTAAGATTGATAACCACTATTGATAGCTTGGAAAACACCTGCTACTACACCAACAAGATTTACCACAAGAAAAGTAGTTGGAGGGATGAGAAGATCGCTCACTAGGAAATTCACCATCTTCATCCGAAGACTTTGATGTGACAGTAAATTTTGGGTCAATCCCTGCTAGAACTTCCAGTAACTCTTGTAAGACGGAAAATAGATGTGCTAATACACCTTCAATAACCCAAAATTGCTCATTCCTCCACCATTCATCGATGCCAAATGTACTCCAACGTAGCTCTAGAATAGCAGTTGTAAAAAAAGGAAATAAAATATGAAGAACACACTTGCAAATTTGCTAATCTGCATATCAAAATAAATATAAAAATCAGGAGAAAAATGTGAAGTATTGTATGAGAACAAAATCCAAAAAAAATCTAAACGACAGGTTGCATTAGAGGTGAGTAAATCTTGACAAAATTAAGGTCATTAAGGGTTGACAATCTTACCTTATGAATGATAAACTTCCCTGTAAGAAGACAAACAGCTGACAAAGTACAATATGCAACCAGTGGGAGGGATGTGAGAGGATAAACTATGGTATTGATGTATGCTAGCCTCTGCAATTGGTGTAGCCATAACAAATTGGACAATGCCTGCTCAGTAAAATTTCAACAGAACCAAGGGCCCATTGGAGAACTTGATTCGAACGATCTAAAAGATTGATTGGTGCAAATCCCTTTAATGCAGGACGTGCAGGCATGCAGTATATTGAAATCCAGCCTTGAGCATGCATTTTAAACCCAATCAAAATATCTTCTGTGACAGAACCATAAATCCACCCACTTTGCACAAAATATGAGAAACCATTCATATTAGATATTTGCTTCAAGAACAATTGCATGGTGCTTGGTTTCCTAAATAAAATGTTTCTTATTCTGAAGAGAATTTATGCACATTCACGAAAAATGTTTATACAACTTTACTATAGGAAAAACTAATTCGATGAACTAAAAAAAAAATCAAAAGCATCATCAAATAGATGCAGATCCACCTCTACTCATACCTCTTTTCCCCATTCTGAATTGTCTTCATATCCACAATGGATAACATGAATGAATTCTTTCAATAAAGAAGCAAGATTTGCAAATTGTGGAAGACCACCATTTTCCATGAGGGTAGATTGAAAAAATCTTTTCTCTAAGCTCCTTTGGGACATGAGAAATGATTTCTCATCATCAAATCCTGCATTATGCAATTTCAAAGAAGGGTGATGGCAAACAATGTTTAAGTGTAAACGAGTTGTCAAAAAATACAAATCATTGGTTTGGACTTGGACTCACCTTCAACAACCCCTTCTATGTCTTCCAAACTAAATATGGGTATAGTAGATTCAGTTCGCTTGGTTCTCTTCTTATCGTCATCATACCTTTTGTTTGCTTTTCTGCTCTTCTTTCTAGATCCCGAGCAACATCTGAGGAAGCATGGTGGTTCAAGATCGTTCTCAATGAGAACTAGATCATAACCATAGAGTGATTGTCTACTAAAACAACACCCTCTACCCACATAAACACGCCCTTGGATACCATCGAAACATCTCAAATTGATCTGCAAAGATTTCAGAATTAATATGCCAAACTGAAATTATATGAAAATTGCACAATTGCATATAAGAAAACATTTTGGGTGTTCATAATTTCTTACATCAAAGATCACAGTGTTTCGATCGATCTTGCCGATCAATGCCATCAAATCTCGAAGGAAATTGTACACAACAAGTTTTCTTCCCAAGAACTCAATCCATTAGAAAACACATTGCCTAACGAATAGCTTTGTTGTTGTTTATATAATGAAGGTTCAACACAAAGAGGCCATTTGTGAGGACAATGGACACTCAGTCCTAAGTGGAGAAATGGATAGTAATCATTAGCGCCAGCATAATAATTAATGAATTTGAAATGAGGAAATCAGAAGAGAAAGAGAGATGTGTACAGAGCTAGGAATATACCAATGCATTAGTTGCACCAACTTTCTTGTGGTGTTGGAAACCAGGCCTCTTTTCATGGGATACATAAACTAACCATGGCAATTCATTACCGTCATTGTCAACTCCCCCACTGTGACCTAATAATACCTGCAACTAAAAGTGAAAAATTCAATAGTACTAATTTCCATTACTTGCAACATATTTATAAGCATGTTAACAAAAGGGAGAGAAAATTATGATACTGCATATAGACTAAAAAGGAAAGATAAGACTCTGGGGTAAAATATGAGTATCTCATAATTGGACCATCCCACGATGGTCTCCAGTGTTGTTGCCTAGCCATGGAGTTCCATCTTTCATGGTCCATCCCTCTTTTGGCACTTTTTGTGCTTTGGCCACAAGAGCATTAATCCGGATCTTGTACTCTTCATATTCCCTCTGATATTGGCACAAAGATGGAAGATGTCAAGGGTAAGAAAAACCAATAAACCAAGAGAAGTAGCTCTTACATTTGGATACTTTAATGTGCACTTTCCTTCATTGCTCTCCGCTCTTTAACAAAGGAAGGTTGTACTTTATCCTTCAAATAATCAATCTTCTCGGAAAAGTAGAATTCTAGAGCCTTGAACAAACTAAGTAGAATTTTATGGCTAAGAACAACAAAAGTGGGAGTCGAAATAAACACATCGAAATTAAGTATTTAGCTATAAGGGAACGTGTTAAAGAAAAGAAAGTGGTCATTGAGCACGTCAGCGCTAAGTTGATGATCGTTGATCCTTTGACTAAGGGCATGCCATCGTTCAAATTCAATGATCATGTAGTGAATATGGGTCTTGGTTCCAATATGTAGTTTCTCATTGTATGGACAATGTTATTTTAATGAAATTCTTAATTATTGTGATGTTTTTCAAATATTTATGTGCACCTTAATCTGATTTGAGAAAATTCATCTGTGTAGGACCAAAAATAAACATAAGGTTTATTCATTAAGAAATTGTTGCCACATAAATTTAAATAGAAATAAATACATAGTAATACATGGAAGATAATACTTGTCATTAGAGGACTTATCGCCATGATTCATGTATCTATAATGTGTTTTAAGATGAGACATTAAGATTGGAAGTATGGATCAAGTGGGAGAATGTTAAACTCCCTCTCCCAACGGCCTCCGATTTCTAGAAACCAACTGCAATAATTTCTGGAAACAAACTGCAATTGTTTCTTTAAATTACGGAAATCAACTGCAGTTAAATTAAGTTCTTATTAAAGAGTCCGCATGGGGTAGCTCAAGCGGCATTGGCCGT
Organism: Pinus taeda; assembly: GCA_000404065.3. NCBI lineage: Eukaryota > Viridiplantae > Streptophyta > Pinopsida > Pinales > Pinaceae > Pinus > Pinus taeda. The sequence goes on from APFE030750367.1 coordinate 16,344, forward strand.
GGAAATGAAGTCTCACCGAACCGGAAGTCTTGGGTTCAAATCTTGGGCTACCCTTCCCCCGTAGTGGGGTATGTAATGGACATGAAAATCGGAGAGTCCTACCAAAGCTTACAAAAAAAAATTAAGTTCTTATTGGGAGCTCCTGGAATGGTCCATTACTTCCTGTGCACTTCTCTACCATGATCTGTGGAACACTTGACACATAGCCAACAGAAGCTTGATGGAAGCTTGCCTATAAATACCTCTGTTTGGTCCCCAAGCTCACTAGCTCAATACCGCTCAGCTTTACACCATCAAGTTAGAGTGAGAAGATCTTGGAAGTGCCACATGGATGAGAGATTTTGGTCACCTGTTTGTTCTTGTTCCTCTCATTTCACCTCGGTGCCTCTGGTTATTTTTGCACTCCTATAGAAAACAACACACCCTCCCTTATTGTTCATTCTGATCTAACTGCTCAATGGGTCATTTGAGTGTTAATTGGTTTATTTTAGTGATTGAGGGACCACAACCGAAAGTTTGCCTCAAGGCTTCTCGAGATGTTGTAGACGCTCAGAAAAAGAGGTTCCAAAGTGACTGCGTGCGAAATAATGATCAGAAAATAGGAGAAGCTTGCAGTCATATTCAAGGTTTTACCGCTGATTTACAAACTTCGGAGTCTGGGCATCTAATTCTTTGTGTATTTTGATTCTTTTGTTCCGAAGCATCAATTGGTGGAGGTATGGTTTATTGGGCATTAAAGTTTTTATTTTTTATTCTTTTTAATTGTTCATTCGGCATTATAGAATCTTTATTAAGCTTACATTTAATACTAAAAACCCAAGGAATTATAAACCCAAGGGATTATAATCCAAAGGAAATATTACTACTATTATTAATAACACAACCCTATGTATTATAAACCCAAGGGAATAATATTATAAAACCAAGGTATATAAACCCTTGGAAAAATATTGAAAACCCAAAGAAATAATAAATAAAAGGAATCAAAAGCACAAACCCAAGCTAATAATAGTAAACCCAAGGTCAAAATATTATAAACCCCAAGATAAATATCATAAACCATTAAATAAACACGTATGACCAGAGTTGACCATGGTTCGACTTTATACTATGGTTGTCTATGATTGACCGAGAAAAACTTTGCAACATGGAATAATGGTTTACCATAGTTAATTTTTCTATTGAACCATAGTTGACCATAATTAAGAATATGACAGTTGTAAAAAAACAAACCTAATCTTTATAACAAATATCTATTGCTTAAATTTAACTCAAAAATTAAATATTATAAAACCACTTATACAAACCCAAATCGTATTCCTTAACATTCTTTTGTGGATTCGCGCATGGTAGCATCCATAAAAGCGCTCGATAGAAATATACTAGCTTCGAAACAATTTTCACAGCAAGTCACGGGCACTTGGTCCAACGGCTACAGGTGGGGTTAATTCTGGGCACTTGGTCAAACTGCTACTCGTAGGTTAATTTTGGGTGCTTGGTCCAAGGCTATATGTGGGGTTAATTCGGGTGATTGGTCTAACGGCTACATGTGGAGTTGATTCAGGGACTTGGTCCAAGGGTTACAGGTAGGGTTAATTTTGGGCGCTTGGTCCAACTGCTACATGTAAATTAATTCAGGGTGTTGTGTCCAACGGCTACATGTGAAGTTGATCTGGGCACTTGGTCCAACGACTACACGTGTGGTTAAGTTAATTCTTTACAAGTCTAATAGCCATTCTGGAAACTCTATGTACACGTGGAGTCCACTGGCCATTCCCAAGACTTGATGTACACCTGCCACATCAGTAGAGGTGTGATTTCTCTCTCCAAGAGCAGCCCGTTTCTTCACGCATCAAATTATTTAGCGATTCCTCTGAGATTTCTTGTGGTGCGACCACCTCGGGTAGTCAACTTTCCGACTACTACAGCTGATCCAACAACTTGAGAAATATCATATGAGCTCAGCCTCCTCGGGGATGGAAACAGATGATGTCGTTAGGCTTGATTCATGCACAAAAACACGTGCGGACCAGCCCTTTATCCCGCTGGTGTTTACTAATCTCTCTACTCAAAACCATATCTCTTTCTGGATTTTTGTAATTAATATACATTTAAAAATTAAATATTTAAAACTGGAAATTAAAATTTTCTTTTCTCATAAATGTTATAAAAAAAATTAATTAACCTATGCTATATATCCATATATAAATAATTAATATATATTAAAAAAAAAATATATATATATAATATATATATAAAAATTATTTCAACATTAAAATTCAAATTATTTATTTTCTTGTCTTAACTTTTTAACGGCTTCAAAAATAAATATTAAAATTGAAAACTTGGAAATTTCCCCTCGCAATAAATTTCCATTTCCTAAATAACCTACCATCTATTTTGTGAAAACACTTACCATTCAGCACACAAATTAACAAATCCATCATCTCGGCCATCAGCTACCATCAACGGAACCCTGAAGTTTTTCAGTTATCCGCTCGATGATTAGATACTATGAACAGAATTGAATTCTTATCATATTATTCGATGTGAATTTCAGTGTTTTTTCCGATTAGAATGAATTGGGTAACTATTGTTGGAATATGACGGTCATTTTGACGATTATAAGGTATTTTAACTATATTTTACGTTTAAATATTTAAATGGTTATTTGTTGGATAAGTTTTCATATTTTTTTTTATTTTTCAAAAAAAAAAAAAAAAAAAAACAAATTCATCCATCCGGGTAAAGATGGTTTATGGGACCGATTGCTTCTTCATCTCCTTGATGTATTCAGCTTTTCTTTATATGAAGATTCAAAATAGTTTCTCGATAAACCCCTGTAGATTATCCTCCAATTAATATGCTTCCAACTACATGGAAAATCAACAATAAATTAATTAAATCAAAAAATATTTTGTACAATGAAAAACACAATGATTTTTATTTTATAAAAATATTATTCCAAAATATACATCTTTATCATCATAAATATCAAAATTATATTCTAAATACCAAATTAATTAAATGGGAGAACATTTTGTACAGTGAAAAACAAAATGATTTAATTATTTAATGCTTTTTGATAGATGAATAAAGGGAATGTCTACTAAGGGGGCATATTTTCTGTGACATCAACAAATTTTTTGTTGACATTGGAAGTGCATAAATCATGTTTTTTTATGGCGGAAATACATTTAGCACCATCAAAAATCCTTGGGGTACCCATAATCTTGAAATTTGATCATTCTTTTTTTTTTTTTGTCTGAAAAAATATGATAGTAAAACTGCTTGAATCATGTTTTTTTATAATGGAAATGCATTTAGCACCATCAAAAATCCCTCTGGTACCCAAAATCTTGAAACTTTACACCCTTAACCTGTATTTCCTAAACATTTTTCCACATTTTATCAAAATCTTATTGAAATTTCTATTAAATAGTTTACAACTCACAAGTGATGTAATTGTAGCATTCTACTTTTTCTACATTAAGTGGAAAAAATTTGTTACTGAATATCTCTTAATTTATTTTGTCACTGAAACTTGGTGGGAAAAAATAGAGTTGAGTTGAAAGCTAGTATGACCCAAAGGAGGTGTGATCGTGATTAGATGCCGAGTTGTGGTTTCTCAAAATTCAAATTTCTCAAAATTTAAATAACAATTTATCGAATATTTTTTTTTATTAAATTAAATTTTAATTTAAAGAAAAACTAGAGTTAATTTGGAAAAAACCCAATCCTCACCCTCGTGACTAAAGATACCTAATTGGCTTCAATCCTTCCTAGGGGGATTTATCAATAGTAAAGAGATCTATGATTAAAGTGAGAATTCATACTTAGCTGTTTGATAGGTTTGGACTAAAGATACTAGGAGGGTCGCATTTCATTGATTTCAACTCACACTCAGAAGATCGCATTTCAAGTTTTCTCTTGATGTCTAGTAAATTCTAATTAAAATGGATTTATGTTAAAGTTAGGTTTTAAAAGACAACTTAGGGTTAACATTTATTGCGAGAAAGTAACCCAAAGCTTCAAGGATTTATGTTAAAGTCTTTATGTTAAAGTCAGGTTTTAAAAGACAACTTAGGGTTAACATTTATTGCCAGAAAGTAACCCCAAGCTTCAAACGCCCGACGACCGAGACACTTCATCCCATGCACCTGTTCCTCCTGTGGGGATTTATGATGGGGAGGGAGATCTATGATGGCGATTCCTATATCACATAGCATAGTAAATGCTATCTGATATTAATTGGGGTATAACCTCATGTAACAGGCTCTCAAAAACGTATGGCTTGTTACATGGGGTTATACCAGCCTCATGTCAGATAGCATTTACTATGCTATAGGGTATGATATAGGAATCCGATCTATGATTATTGATAAATGGACTGAGACGTTTGCGTTTCTCATTTTTATGTAGGCGTTGAATAAATTTTGATTAAAATGAATACATGTTAAAGTTAGTTTAAAAGATATTTATATCAAATTAGGGTTAACATTTTTTAACCCAAAGAAACCCAAATCTACACACGACCGGCCAAGATCCTGCTGCTGCAACAGTCGTTCCTCTGGGGATTTATGGGGATTTATCAAGGGATGACAGATCTATGATTCATATATTCTCGCCTTCTGAGATTTCTGCTGTTGACTGGCGGCTATCCTGCGGAAACACATTATTGGCACTGGATTTAATGCACCGGTGGTAACTAGATCCTTGACTCCCTTCATTAAACACGTAGCGTAGTTTAAGGAAAACAATGAAACTTTTGGTAGATTTTGACAAAATCCAGTGGGAATTTTCTGAAATTCGAGTCAAGGGTGTTAAGATTCAGTATTTTAGGTGCCCAGAATTTTCCAGAGTGCTGAATCATTTCCACTCATTAAAAAACAACCGATCCAAACACACTCCCAACAAAAAAAAAAATGCAGCTGGAAATTACCATCCGGGGTGAAATTGTCACCTCAGTGGACAATCCGTAGTTGCAATGTAAGCGCCCAATAGCAATACACTAGCTTTGCATGCAATTTCCGCAGCTCAGCTGGAACCTTCTGTCGTTTCTATGCTAGACTCTAGTATATCTTTTTTCCCGTCCATTGCTGTCTGAGTCTGAGATTTTACAGCTCAGCTTTAACATAATTCTGACAGAGACAAAGAGGCTACCAGGCTATGATGATCTCTGCTTGAAATATATGTTTTCTCACGGGGTATCTAGTAGGTGCGTGTGCAATCTATTCCATGGCGTGGGTTTTGACTAATTATGTAGGTTAATTACGATTGGGAGTAGAATTTGTAATTTCACCGAAGTGCTCCACATTCCAAATTACAAGATCTTTTTGTTTAGTTATAGGGTTAGCTTAATGGGTAACGGTTTCTTTTAATCATCTCTTTTAAGTCATAAAAGGCTATATACTTTAATTATAATACTGGTTTGTGTTAGAAATATATTGTAATAATATTTGTACTTTTTGTATTTAGTTTTATTATTATCAATTTGGCGCTCGCTTCCTGCAACAATATAAAATAAAAGGCATTTTATAAATCAAGTAGGGGCCGTTTTTCCTACCCATATAAAATAGTTTACAATGCACGATTCATGATGTGCTGGGTTGGTCGCATTCGACTTTCTCTACATCGGGTTGAAGATTTTTGGTAGTGAATACAAACTGATTTCGGGTGAGGATTCAACTCATAATTCAATTCCTCCCGACGGAGTCGCATTTTACTACTTCTATGTCGGTAAATTGATTTCAACTTAGAATTAACGTCTGAATTCATTGTGCGTGGAAAGGGTCGCAGCTCTTTTTCTGCATAGATGATTAATATATTTGGATTAAAATAATTCTCATTTTGTATTTAATAAGTTTAAATTATAATTTATAGAATAACTATTTATTTAAATCAAAGCTAGGGTTACCCTGAAAGAAACCCAATCCCCACGCTCCTGACCAACAATACTTCATTGCATGGCAGTCGTTCCTGGGGACATATATCAATAATAAACAGATATATGATTAAACTCAGAAGTCATTATGCACGGACATTATGACATTTCACGTTTTCGACCGAGTGTTTGATAGATTTGGATTAAAATAAATTTAGGTTAATATATATATTTGTACACTGATAAAATTGATTTCAGCAACTACTCGGAGGTCACACGTCATTGATTTCACCTTACACTGGAAAAGCCGCATTTCAGTTTTTCACTTTAGATGTCTAGTAAATTTGAATAAAAATGGATTTATTTTAAAGATAGATTTTAAACGACCAAGGTAGGGTTAACGTTTATTGCACGAAAGGAACCCCAACCTTCACATGCCCAACAAAGATACTTCATCGCATGCAACTGTTCCTCTCGGGATTTATGATGAACAGAGAGATGTATTATTACACTCAGATTTCATTTTGCGTTGAGATGTTTGGTGTTTAATAAATTTAGATTAAAATATATATATTTTTAAGTTTAATAATAATATATTTTATTAAGATTTATTTAAAGGAATATATTTTATCAAATTTAAAAAATATATATATTTTAATCTGATCTTGAAGATGAGTTACACTTTCATTCAAAACTCATGTGATTTGTACGGAAAGACTTTGTTTAATTCATATAAATCAAACAAGCTTGAATACATAAAAATACTCTATCTTCATTATGTAAAACTTCTCATTCAATCAAAATTAAAATAAATTTATATTAAAATAAAAT
>APFE030750367.1:23780-44527 GCA_000404065.3 Pinus taeda
TGGCATTCCTCTGAGATTTCTTGTGGTGCGACCACCTCCAGCTCTCATCTTTCCAACTACAACAACCGGATCCAACAGCTTGACAAATATCATACCCGCTCAACCTCCTCGGCGCTGGAAACGGACGACGTTGTTAGGCTTGATTCATGCAACCAAAACACGAGAGCGAAAATATGTTCGACAAAAGTCAAAACGCAAATAAATGTGGCGAAGTATTGAGCCAAAGGATGATAAAACGAAGTAAGTATTGAAGTTGGAGACTCTCAGTGTGGATTATTTGGAGGAGCTTCTGCTATCCATGCAAGGGGAAGAAGAAGTTGCTACTCCCATGTTTGAATTTTGATACTTGGAGAAGCTTCTGCTATCCACGCAAGAGCAAGAAGCAACTGGTGCTCCCATGTTTGAATTTTGATATTTGGAGAAGCTTCTACTATCCACGCAAGAGGAAGAACCCACTACCACATGTAAGGGGTTTTAAGATAATATTTGAGTCAATTTTCTTAACTTAAGACAAAAAGAAATTTGTGTATTGTCTTAAATATTGTCTCTAAGCGGGTGTCTCAAAATATAATGTCTCAAAAATTTGTCTCTATAAAGACAATATAGAACACATATTATTATTGTCTCTATAAAGCCAAGAATTATTGTCTCTCTAGAGACAATTTGATTTGTCTCTCTAGAGACAACCTCATTTGTGTCTCTTTAGAGACAATTACATTTTTGTCTTTTTAGAGACAATAGCTGAGATTAAAAACATATTGACTCTATAAAGACAACATGTCCATAATTCAAACTATTGTCTCTCTAGAGACTATAAAAAATTATTTAAAAATAAATAAATAAAATCATTTTCAATGTCTGCTGGCCCGTATCGTTCTCACCTGGAACAGATTCCACTCTTCCACACAATACATACATATAATTTCAGTTCCCCATTAATGATCTTTAAAGGGGAAGTATAAAACAAGTTTGCAAATCTATTCCAAACATTAAAATTCAGGCTAGAGTTGGGACTTACATTTATAATACATTTTTGTAATTTCCAACGACTTAAATTTTAGGAAACAAAGAATTTGTGCTAAAAAAAATTTATGCCTTCCTCTTTGGCAGAGGGAAAGTTAGAAAGGATGTGAGATAAAATGTTTCCATAACAAAGCCTGCACTATTGATGGTGAGGATCATGGTACTCTACAGTTTGATGAAGGGGCTGCCATAGAGTAGCCCAACACAACAATTGAATAGGGTGAACACATAAGGAAGGCCAGAGTACTCTTTCGCGGACTTGAACTTGTATATTCTCCAGAATGTTGACCTGTAATTCAGAATTTTAGTATCAGGCCTGTCAGATCAATCAAAACTGCATAGAATTTCACTCAAAAGTAAAGTAAACATTCAAAAAGGAAGCAACCTGCCACAAGAAAAAACAAAGAAAAGAAACAATAGCACTGGTGGCAAAGGGTGCCCTATACTTACATAGGGGATAAGTAGAGTGCTCTCAGATATTATCCAACATAATATAGAAAAAATTAGCTCTCAGATACTCAATTTCAATGCAAGGTGCACCTTTTTCTTTCTCAACATAATACCATTTTATCTAGCAAAACTGAAATTTGCAAAGACAGAATCATTTGTATAAGCAAACTACAAACTGAACAACATGATGGAATCGGTTTTCTATAGGAACTGATTATAAATCCACCATCCTTCACAAATATATATATAAGTATATTATATTATATTATATTTTCTATTGATTATATAAAGTGTAGTTAGGTGCATTTGTAGTTTACTAGATGGAACATATTTATAATATTAGGGAAACATAGAATTATAAACAGAAACATAATAATAATAAAAAAATCAAAATTATTATAATATTATATTTTTTTTAAAACATCTCTATTTCTTTTAATACTTTGCTTATTAAACCTAGATTCATAAAATTAAGTTTTTAATTCCTTTAATACTTTTAATTACCAATTATGTCTATCGATCCGAATAATTTTCTTAGCCTGAATAGAAGATTCTTCAACCACGCTTCTGTATTATGCTCTGTAGCCACGAGGCCTCTTGTTTTGGCCCCATTGTAGGAGAAGATCTTCTCGTTCTACAACGCAATGCCTTGAGGGCTGGTTTTCTTGGCTAGTCTTTCTATCTTCACTCTTCTCACGGAACGATTCCAGAATGGAGTTTACGTATTTGAGAGCTTTGTGGTGGTTCCCATTGCTGCTTTTCGATGACCCTCCTTTAATTAGAGAGAAAGAAGAAACAAAATTTAGGAAAAACTTTCCTCTATAATGGTAATTGTGTCCTCCATCTCTAGGTAACAAGATACTAGAAATAAAAGAGAATAGTGTGGCATCAAACTAGATAACAATAGTTCTTGTCAACACCAAGGCTGGCACTTCCAAGAAAATATAATTTTTCATTACCCGTGTCTTCTCAAAAAGACTCGTTGGGCTTTGGGGATGATAATAGTGGTCTTTAACAACATCTCACTAGACAGAATCCAAATGCAACAATCATGCACAAAACAAGTAAAACAAAACAGTTCAGCATGCTCAAACTTATATGCATCACTAGTAGTGAAGCAACATCTCAATTTAAACATACCAGCGCTTTAACAAGCTCCATTTGACCCCTCCTAAACGTATTCTCCAACATCCACTGTAGGTTCACAAAGGAAATGAAGATACCATAAGGGAGAAAATATATTGCTCCTCAACAAATCATTAACAGACAAGCTAAAATCAATAATACAATTTTGCATAATTAACTTCTTGTATTTTATTCAACTGAACACCATTCAATCGGTGATTTTTACCTCAGTGATAAATACATGAACTCACTGGCCATTAGTAGTCCTCTTAAAATCACCATTCAAACCACCACATAGAGCACAATTAATACCACAACCTAGCATACCATGGCTAGCTACATTTGGACGCCTCATGCCTTCGAGTTGGTATTGCTAGTTTAAAGCTTCACATGGCTGACAATGCCATCCTCCAAAAGAATTCCTTAAAATACCATAGTAATCTTGGTGAATAGCTACCTGCAATATAATGTTGACATGAAAATTTTAAGATACCCACTATAATCCACTGTAACAATATTGTAGTAAATAGAAAAATAAAATTAAAATAGAGGAAGGAATAACTAGATTACCGAGTAGTAATTTCAAACACAAATTGTGTTTGATCGAGTAGATTCTGACAATCTACAAATATCACACAAAAGATATTCTTATCTTGGTGAGATAGATGACACCTCGTAACAATCAAAATTCCTTTCCAATGGAACTTTTGCAATAAGGGATCGGGACATTGTCTCTTTAGCTTGCAACATTGTCTGAGAAGAAGAGCTTGGACATCCAGCAGTAATGTTCTCTTTATACAATCAGATAAATATTATTAGACAGCTAAATGTATCAAAAGAAAGATGATGAATCGTGTTCTAAGCAAGTTCTGTGATAGAAAAGTTTAACAACGTTAAAAGTGCCATTCGCTGAAATTTAAATAGAAACCTAGAACAAAGACTTCTAAAAAAAAATCTCAAATTTAGATGATTCAGGGTTAGGTCAAAACACGCATGTTATTTAACACATTGTAGAACTAACATTTTGGATGCAATGGAGTCATCAAAGATGGGGTCAATGATTTCTGAACATAGTTGTAATTGTAATTTATGAAACAAACAAACAACTTATATTTAATAATTTCCTAGGCACTTATATTTGTATTTTTTGAAATGAACAAACAACATAAATTTACCATTTTCATAGGCACTTATATGCCTAAAATCTTAAGAACTACCATTGCTCGTACATGACACAATTATTTGATATTGACCACTTCACATTTTAAAAAATATGAGATTCAATTAAGATGTCCCATAATTTTGTCCATGACAGGAATGCCACTTAAAAATGAATAAATATTTCAAAAATACATTCTTCAATATCAAACCATATAATCCATTGCCCACTATTCTATGGCATCAGATCAGTTCTACAACAAATATGAATCCAAGTAAACCTCATTTGTCTTGGTTGAAAGAGAGAACCAACTACACCATACAATCTTAACTATCGATCAAAGACAAAGTACAAGGTTTAAACCCTATGCTGGAACTAGCTAGAAAACAATATGCTTAAAGCCCCTCGCTCTCAAATATTATTATCTACAGATGATACAAACTAATTTGAGATATTCTTGGTCCTCAGATGTGTTTTTAGTTCCTCATTTGCTGCTAACGAACACTAAGAGGGGTTTTAGCAATTTACACCACATTGTTGTGTGTTTGATGATGATCATGTGTTTGATGTGAAAGAATCTATCCTCACCCAAAGAAAGGAGAATATGGACACAAGAAGAATGGAACAAACAATAAATATTGTTAGTTTCCAGTTCTGGTGACCCATTAATCCCTTGAGGAATGGATAAAGATGAACAATCACCCACAGAGAGAAAAACAGTTTTCCAAACAATGGACCCTCAGATTGATAACCACTATTGATAGCTTGGGAAACACCTGCTACTACACCAACAAGATTTACCACAAGAAAAGTAGTTGGAGGAATGAGAAGACTTCTCACCAAGAAATTCACCATCTTCATCTCAAGACTTTGATGTGACAGTAAATTTTGGGTCAATCCCTGCTAAAACTTTCATTAACTCTTGAAAGGCAGAAAATAGACGTGCTGATACACCTTCAATAACTCAAAATTGATCATTCCTCCACCATTCATCGATGCCAAATGTACTCCAACGTAGCTCTAGAATAGCAGTTGTAAAAAAAGGAAATAAAATATGAAGAACACACTTGCAAAGTTGCTAATCTGCATATCAAAATAAATATAAAAATTAGGGGAAAATTGTGAAGAATTGTATGAGAAAAAAATCCAAAAAAAATCTAAACGACAGGGTGCATTAGAGGTGAGTAAATCTTGACAAAATTAAGGTCAGTAAGGGTTGACAATCTTACCTTATGAATGATAAACTTCCATGTAAGAAGACAAACAGGTGACAAGGTACAATATGCAACCAGTGGGAGGGATGTGACAGGATAAACTATGGTATTGATGTATGCTAGCCTGTGAAATTGGTGTAGCCATACCAAATTGGACAATGCCTACTCAGTAAAATTTCAACAAAAACAAGGGCCCATCAGATCACTTGATTCAAATGATCTGAAAGATTGATTGGCGCAAATTCCTTTAATGCAGGATGTGGAGGCATGTATTATATTGAAATCTAGCCTTGAGCATGCATTTTAAACCCAATCAAAATATCTTCTGTGATAGAACCATAAATCCACCCACTCTGCACAAAATATGAGAACCCATTCATATTAGATATTTGCTTCAAGAACAATTCCCTGGTGCTTGGTTTCCCAAATACAATGTTGCTTATTCTGAAGAGAATTTATACACATCCACTAAAAATGTTTATACAACTTTACTATAGAAAAAACTAATTCGATTAACTAAAAAAAAAATCAAAAGAATCATCAAATAGATGCAGATCCACCTCTACTCATACCTCTTTTCCCCATTCTGAATTGTCTTCATATCCACAACAGATAACGTGAATGACTTCTTTCAATAAAGAAGCAAGATTTGCAAATTGTGGAAGACCACCATTTTCCATGAGGGTAGATTGACAAAATATTTTCTCTAAGCTCCTTTGGGACATGAGAAATGATTTCTCATCATCAAATCCTGCATTATGCAATTTCAAAGAAGGGTGAGGGCAAACAATGTTTAAGGGTAAACGAGTTGTCAACAAACACAAATCACTCGTTTGGACTTGGACTCACCTTCAACAACCTCTTCTATGTCTTCTAAACTAAATATGGGTATAGTAGATTCAGTTCGCTTGGTTCTCTTCTTATCGTCATCATACCTTTTGTTTGCTTTTCTCCTCTTCTTTCTAGATCCCGAGCAACATCTCAGGAAGCATGCTGGTTCAAGATCCTTCTCAATGAGAACTGGATCATAACCATAGAGTGATTGTCTATTAAAACAACAGCCTATACCCACATAAACAAGCCCTTGGATGCCATCGAAACGTCTCAAGTTGATCTGCAAAGATTTCGGAATTTATATGCCAAAATAAAATTATATGAAAATTGCATAATTGCATATAAGAAAACATTTTGGGTGTTCATAATTTCTTACATCAAAGAACATAGTGTTGTGATCGATCGTGTCGATCAATGCCATCAAATCCCGAAGGAAACTGTACACAATAAGTTTTCTTCCCAAGAACTCAATCCATTAGAAAACACATTGCCTAATGAATAGCTTTGTTGTTGTTTATATAATGAAGGTTCAACAGAAAGAGGCCATTTGTGAGGACAACAAACACTCAGTCCTAAGTGGAGAAATGGATATCAATCATTAGTGTGAGCATAATAATTAATGAATTTGATATGAGGAAATCAAAAGAGAAAGAGAGATGTGTACAGAGCTAGGAATATACCAATGCATTAGTTGCACCGACTTTCTTGTGGTGTTGGAAACCAGGCCTCTTTTCATGGGATACATAAACTAACCATGGAAATTCATTACCATCATTGTCAACTCCCCCACTGTGACCTAATAATACCTGCAGCTGAAAGTGAAAAATTCAATAGTACTAATTTCCTTTACTTGCAACATATTTAAAAGCATGTTAACAAAAGGGAGAGAAAATTATGATACTGCATATAGACTACAAAGGAAAGATAAGACTCTGGGGTAAAATATGACTATCTCATAATTGGACCATCCCATGATGGTCTCCAGTGTTGTTGCCTAGCCATGGAGTTCCATCTTTCATGGTCCATCCCTCTTTTGGCATTTTTTCTGCTTTGGCCACAAGAGCATTAATCCGGATCTTGTACTCTCCATATTCCCTCTGATATTGGCACAAATATGGAAGATGTCAAGGGCAAGAAAAACCAATAAACCAACAGAAGTAGCTCTTACATTTGGATACTTTAATGTGCACTTTCCTTCATTGCTCTTCTCCCTTTAACAAAGGAAGGTTGTACTTTATCCTTCAAATAATCAATCTTCCGGGCAAAGTAGAATTCTAGAGCCTTGAACAAACTAAGTAGAATTTTATGGCTAAGAACAACAAAAGTGGGAGTCGAAATAAACACATCGACATTAAGTGTTTAGCTATAAGGGAACGTGTTAAAGAAAAGAAAGTGGTGATTGAGCACGTCAGCACTAAGTTGATGATCATTGATCCTTTTACCAAGGGCATGCCATTGTTGAAATTCAATGATCATGTAGTGAATATGGGACTTGATTCCATTATGTAGTTTCTCATTGTATGGACAATGTTATTTTAATGAAATTCTTAATTATTGTGATGTTTTTCTCATATTTATGTGCACCTTAATTTGATTTGAGAAAATTCATCTGTGTAGGACCAAGAATAAACGTAAGGTTTATTCATTAAGAAATTGTTGCCACATAAATTTTAATAGAAATAAATACATAGTAATACATGGAAAATAATAGTCGTTATTAGAGGACTTATAGCCATGATTCATGTATCTATTACTTAATATAGATTATCAATGTGTTTTAAGATGAGACATTAAGATTGGATGTATGGATCAAGTGGGAGAATGTTAAACTCCCTCTCCCAACGGCCGCCGATTTCTAGAAACCAACTGCAGTCATTTCTGGAAACCAACTGCAGTTGTTTCCTTAAATTACGGAAATCAACTGCAGTTAAATTAATTTCTTATTGGGAGCTCCTGGAGTGGTCCACTACTTCCTCTGCAGTTCTCTACCATGATCTGTGGAACACTTAACACATAGCCAACAGAAGCTTGATGGAAGCTTGCCTATAAATACTTTTGTTTGGTCCCCAAGCTCACTAACTCAATACTCCTCAGCTTTACACAATCAAGTTGGAGTGAACAGAGCTTGGAAGTGCCACACGGATGAGAGATTTTGGTCACTTGTTTGTTCTTATTCCTCTCATTTCACCTCGGTGCCTCTTGTTATTTTCACGCTCCTATAGAAAACAACACACCCTCCCTTATTGTTCATTCTGATCTAATTGATCAATGGGTCATTTGAGTGTTAAGTGGTTTATTTGAGTGATTGAGGGACCACAGCGGAAGTGTAGCAGAAAGTTTGCCTCAAGGCCTCTCGAGATGTTGTAGACACTGAGAAAAAGAGCTTCCAAAGTGACTGCGTGTGAAATAATGATCAGAAAATAGGAGAAGTTTGCGGTCATATTCAAGGTTTTACCATTGATTTACAAACTTCGGAGTCTGGGCATCTAATTCTTTGTGTATTTTGATTCTTTTGTTCCGAAGCGTTAGTAGGTGGAGGTATGGTTTATTGGGCATTAAAGTTTCTATTTTTTATTCTTTTTAAGTGTTCTTTCGGCATTATAGAATATTTATTAAGCTTACATTTAATACTAAAAACCCAAAGAATTATAAACCCAAGGGATTATAATCCAAAGGAAATATTAATACTATTATTAATAACACAACCCTATGTATTATAAACCCAAGGGAATAATATTATAAAACCAACGTATATAAACCCTTGGAAAAATATTGAAAACCCAAAGAAATAATAAATCAAAGGAATCAAAAGCACAAATCCAAGCTAATAATATTAAACCCAAGGTTAAAATATTATAAACCCCAAGATAAATATCATAAACCATTAAATAAACATGTATGACCAGAGTTGACCATGGTTCGACTTCGTAGAAGCTTTTTTACAATTCATACTTTATACTATGGTTGCCTATGATTGACCAGGTTTGAGAGAAACTTTGCAACATGGAATAATGGTTTACCATAGTTGATTTTTCTATTGAACCATGGTTGAGCATAATTAAGAATATGACAGTTGTAAAAAAAACAATCCTAATCTTTATAACAAATATCTATCCCTTAAATTTAACTCAAAAATTAAATATTATAAAACCACTTATACAAACCCAAATCGTATTCCTTAACATTTTTTTGTGGATTCGCCCATGGTAGCATCCATAACAGCGCTCGATAGAAATATACTAGCTTCGAAACAATTTTCACAGCAAGTCACGGGCACTTGGTCCAATGGCTACAGGTGGGGTTAATTCTGGGTGCTTAGTCAAACTGTTTACTTGTGGGTTAATTCTGGGTGCTTGGTCCAAGGCTATATGTGGGGTTAATTCGGGTGATTGGTCCAACGGCTACCTGTGGAGTTGATTCAGGCACTTGGTACAAAGGTTACAGGTAGTGTTAATTTCGTGCTCTTGGTCCAACTACTACATGTAAATTAATTCAGGGTATTGTGTCCAACGGCTACATGTGGAGTTGATCTGGGTGCTTGGTCCAACGACTACATGTGCGGTTAAGTTAATTCTTTACAAGTCTAATAGCCATTCTCGAAACTCTATGTACACATGGAGTCCGGTGGCCATTCTCAGGACTTGATGTACACCTGTCACATCACTCGAGGTGTGATTTCTCTCTCCAAGAGCAACCCGGTTTTTCACGCATCAAATTATCTAGTGATTCCTCTGAGATTTCTTGTGCTGTGACCACCTCGGGTAGTCAACTTCCCGACTACAATGGCCGATCCAACAACTTGAGAAATATCATACCTGCTAAGCCTCCTCGGGGATGGAAACGGATGATGTCGTTAGGCTTGATTCATGCAGAAAAACACGTGCGGACCAGCCCTTTATCCCGCTGGTGTTTACTAATCTCTCTGCTCAAAACCATATCTCTCTCTGGATTTTTGTAATTAATATACATTTAAAATTAAATATCTAAAACTGAAAATTAAAATTTTCTTTTATTTTAAATGTTATATAAAAATTAATTAACCTATCCTATATATATATATAATTAAAAATATAGAATTATTTCAACATTAAAATTCAAATTATTTATTTTCTTGTCTTAACTTTCTAAACCCTCCAAAAATAAATATTAAAATTGAACACTTGGAAATTTCCTCTCACAATAAATTTCTATTTCCTAAATAACATCCGCCACCATCTATTTTGTGAAAACACTTACCATTCAGCACACAAATTAACAAATCCATCATCTGGGCCCTTAGCTACCATCAATGGAACCCTGAACATTTTCAGTTATCTGCTCGATGATTAGATACTATGAACAGAATTGAACTCTTATCAAGTTATTCGATGTGAATTTCATTTTTTTTTTCCGATTAGAATGAATTGGGTGACTATTGTTGGAATATGACGGCCATTTTGACGATTATAAGGTATTTTAACTATATTTTACGTTTAAATATTTAAATGGTTATTTGTTGGGATAAGTTTTCATATTATTTTTTTATTTTTTCATATATATATATATTATATATTATATATATATATATTCGTCCACGAGGATGAAGATGGTTTATGGGACAGATTGCTTCTTCATCGACTTGATGTATTCGGCCTTTCTTTATGTGAAGATTCAAAATAAATGCTCATAGTTTCTCGATAAACCCCTTGGTGAATAGATTATTCTCCAATTAATATGCTTCCAACTACATGGAAAATCAACAATAAATTAATTAAATCAAAAAACATTTTGTACAGTGAAAAACACAATGATTTCTATTTTATAAAAATATTATTCCAAAATATACATCTTTATCATCATAAATATCAAAATTATATTTTAAACACCAAATTAATTAAATGGGAGAACACTTTGAAAAGTGAAAAACAAAATGATTTAATTATTCAATGCTTTTTGATAGATGAATAAAGGGAATGTCTACTAAGGGGCAAATTTTCTATGACATCATGATATAAAATAAAGGGAATATTTACTAAAGCAACAAATTTTCTGTTGACACTCGAAGTGCATAAATCATGTTTTTTTTATGGTGGAAATGCATTTAGCACCATCAAAAATCCCTCGAGTACCCATAATCTTGAAATTTGATCATTTTCTCAAAAAATTTGATAGTAAAAGTGCTTGAATCATTTTTTTTTTATAATGGAAATGCATTTAGCGCCATCAAAAATCCCTCTGGTACCCAAAATCTTGAAACTTGACACCCTTAACCTGTATTTCCTAAACATTTTTCCACATTTTATCAAAATCTTACTAAAATTTCTATTAAATAGTTTACAACTCACAAGTGATGTAATTGTAGCATTCTACTTTTTCTACATTAGGTGGAAAAAATTTGTTACTGATTACCTCTTAATTTGTTTTGTCACTGAAACTTGGTGGGAAAAAATCGAGTTAAGTTAAAAGCTAGTGTAGCCCAGAGGAGGTGTGATCGTGATTAGATGCCTTAGAGTTGTGGTTTCTCAAACCAAAGGTCAAACATATATCACTAACAACTCTCGGTCAAACCAAAAACCAAACCATTTCACATCCAAAAAAAATTCAAATTTCTCACGAATATTTTTTCTTTTATTAAATTAAAAAATTTAAGGAAAACCTAGAGTTAGTTTGGAAAAAACCCAATCCTCACCCTCGTGACTAAAGATACCTAATTGGCTGCAATCCTTCCAAGGGGGATTTATCAATAGTAAAGAGATCTATGATTAAAGTGAGAATTCATACTTAGACTCCCATTTCACTTTTTCCATTTGAGTACTGTTTGATAGGTTTGGACTAAAGATACTAGGAGGGTCGCATTTCATTGATTTCAACTCACACTCGGAGGATCGCATTTCAAGTTTTCTCTTGATGTGTAGTAAATTTTAATTAAAATGGATTTATGTTAAAGTTAGGTTTTAAAAGACAACTTAGGGTTAACATTCATTGCGAGAAAGTAACCCAAAGCTTGACGGATTTATGTTAAAGTCAGGTTTTAAAAGACAACTTAGGGTTAACATTTATTGTGAGAAAGTAACCCCAAGCTTCACACGCCCGACGATTGAGACACTTCATCCCATGTACGTGTTTCTCCTGTGGGGATTTATGATGGGGAGGGAGATCTATGATTATTAACTACACACGAATTTCATAATGGACTGAGACGTTTGAGTTTCCCATTTTTATGTACGCGTTGAATAAATTTTGATTAAAATGAATACATGTTAAAGTTAGTTTAAAAGATATTTATATCAAATTAGGGTTAACATTTTTTAACCCAAAGAAACCCAAATCTACACACAACCGGCCAAGATCCTGCTGCTGCAACAGTTGTTCCTCTGGGGATTCATATATTCATCACCTTCTGAGATTTCTGCTGTTGACTGGCGGCTATCGTGCGGAAACACATTATTGGCACTGGATTTAAAGCACTGGTGGTAACTACATCCTTGACGCCCGTCATTAAACACGTAGCATAGTTTTAAGGACAACAATGAAAATTCTGATAGATTTTGACAAAAATCCAGTGGGAATTTTCTGAAATTCGAGTCAAGGGTGTTAAGATTCAGTGTTTTAGGTGCCCAGAATTTTCGAGAGTGCTGAATCATTTCCACTCATTAAAAAACAACCGATCCAAACACTCTCCCAACAAAAGAAAAATGCAGCTGGAAATTACCATACGGGTGAAATTGTCACCTCAGTGGACAACGCCTTCATTAAATCGTAATCTGTAGTTGCAATGAAAGTGCCCAATAGCAATATACTAGCTTTGCATGCAATTTCCGCAGCTCAGCTGGAACCTTCTGTCGTTTCTATGCTAGACTCTAGTATATCTTTTTTCACGTCCATTGTTGTCTGAGTCTGAGATTTTACAGCTCAGTATGCTATTCGTGACATGAGATCATTGCATACGTTAATAAAGGTCGGCTTTAACGTAATTCTGACAGAGACAGAGAGGCTACCAGGCTATGATGATCTCTGATTAGGTGCGTGTGCAATCTATTCCATGGCGTGGGTTTTGACTAATTATGTAGGTTAATCCTGCCATCGATTCTGTCTGGATTTGATTTGAAGAGTCGAGACATAAGTGATATTATACAATACATCGACAGGGAAAGCACAATTGCTGGTGAGGATTGGGAGTAGAATTTGTAATTTCACCGAAGTGCTCCACGTTCCAAATTACAAGATCTTTTCGTTTAGTTATAGAGTTAGCTTAATGGGTAACGGTTTCTTTTAATCATCTCTTTTAAGTCATAAAAGGCTATATAGTTTAATTATAATACTGGTTTGTGTTAAAAATATATTGTAATAATATTTGTACTTTTTGCGTTGTGCTTTAAAATGATTATTAATTTTATTATTATCAATTTGGTGCTCGCGTCAATATAAAATAAAGGGCATTTTATAAATCTAGGGGTCGTTTTTCCTACCCATATAAAATAGTTTACAATGCACGATTCATGATGTGTTGGGTTGTGTTGAAATATTAATTTCAACTTGTCGTGCAACAGCATTAAAACAGCTACCATAAAACCATTCCTGAAAATCACTGAATTTCATTGGACTGCTTTTGCTACCGAAGTGGTATTCCCTCAAACTCACCCGATGCAATAAATTTTTTACGCATGTCCAATGTACTCTTTCAAAAACTACTTTTCATCGGGACGTAAAGTTTGGTAGATAAGGCTCGTCCGATTCCAA
This sequence comes from Pinus taeda, assembly GCA_000404065.3. Taxonomy (NCBI): domain Eukaryota; kingdom Viridiplantae; phylum Streptophyta; class Pinopsida; order Pinales; family Pinaceae; genus Pinus; species Pinus taeda. Next base: position 37,305 of record APFE030750367.1, read on the forward strand.
GGACAGATGATGTCCGTTGATTGCATCCAAAGTTGCGTACAAACCTGCAGCAAACACATTGTGTGAAGTTTTTGGTTGACTGCCAATAAAACTTAAATGAAATTAAATGTGTTCGTAAAGTATTGGTAAAAGATTTTAATTTTAATGTTTTTTTACTTACACAGGTATGGGCATAGCATATAGCATTTTAATTATAATGTTTTTATTTATTCACGGGAGTAGCATATGCAAAAAAAATATGTAATGGTTGTCTTATTATGTATTGTATATACATTGTAATGTAATGGGAAGCAAGCGCGCAGGTGAAAAACACACACAACAGTGTGAATGTAAGAGTGGACTTATGTAATGGAATAAAAAATGCATAGCAGTGCGAGGTAAAAATATTTGCAGCAGAGCATATGTAAGGGATTTCTTTTATAGAAATAAATCCATGTAATTTTTGTTTTTACACAGCAGTGAGTGTAAAAGAAATTTTTACACAGCAGTGAGTGTAAAAGAAATTTTTACACACAGTGGTGTAAAATTTCAAAAGGAGACAAAATAATTTCTTTTGAAGTTCTTGGTGAATCCCTCTGAAAGAAAGATGATGAATTTTGTATTAGTCTTTTGTTAATGAATACAAAATGTTTTTATGTGTGAGAAAATATCTGTCTTCTCATAAAACAATTGTAGCTTCCCTGCGTTAAAGATCCTGTGGCAAAAGAAGAGTATCACTCTGTGTTCAGTTAATTTGTTTTTGGAATTTTACCATAAAAATTCCCAATAGTGGTATCAAAGCTTGTCGAGGCTCTTTGAAGGTGTCAAAGAAGCTGAAGGAAGGTTTTTTGCTGCAACAACTTCTCAGAAGAGTGAGGACTGAGTCAAAGATCCAGGTATTTCTCAAGTTAATTCTTGTGTTGCTGTTGAGGAAAAATCAGTCATGCATTTTAAAGCATAGTTTAGAGTGCTAGAATGGCCAGCACCAGCACCAATATGGCTATGTTTAATACTCAGCTCCCACAGTTTAATGGAAAAAACTATGACTATTGGGCAATAACCATGAGAGCCCTATTTGCTTCTCAAGATTTATGGGAACTTGTTGAATGTGGGTTTGAAGAACCAATAAATGAAAATGAGTTTAACAGATTAACTCAGACAGAGAAAGATCTATTGAAAAGCAATAGGGAGAAGGATTCAAAAGCCCACGTATTTTTGTATCAAGCAGCGCATGAGAGTGTGTTTCCAAGGATAGTAGCAGCTAAGACATCCAAAGAAGCATAGCAAACTCTCAAGACAACCTATCATGGCATGGAGAAAGTGAAGACAACAAAACTACAATTGCTGAGGAGAGATTTTGAGAATCTATGTATGAAGGAGTCAGACAATATTGACTCATTCTTCACACATGTAACTGGTCTGGTCACATAGATAAGGACTCATGGAGAATTTCTTGAAGAAAGGAGGATTGTGGAGAAACTATTGAGGATCCTACCCTCAAAGTTTGATGTGATTGTCACCACCATAGAAGAGACAAAGGATCTCTCAAACTTTTCAGTTGATGAGCTACATGCATCACTGATAACACATGAGCAGAGGTTGAGTAGAAATGAAAACTCATCTCTAGAGTAGGTCTTTAAGACCGAAATGTCTTTTGGAAGAGGAAGAGGTCAAGGCAGAGGAAATATGAGAGGAAGAGGCAGAAGCCAAAACAGAGGTGGAAGGAACAGTCCAGCAAATGCTCAAAGAAGAGGCAGCAATCCAAATCAGAACCAAGGCCAAGGCAGCAACCAACAAAGTGGACATCATCATGCTCAAGGACAAAGGTATGAAAAATCCAATGTCCAATGTTATTATTGTAAAAAATATGGGAATTATGCCAATGAGTGTAGGAAGAAGCAGCTTGATATGAATAATAGATCTAGTGAAAATATCACTAGAGAAAATATCAGTCAAGACAATGTGTTGATAGCTTGTAACATGGCTGAAACAAACAGTGATGATATATGGTTTCTAGATTCTGGTTGTAGTAACCATATGACAGGAAATATAGCTCTGTTTTCTGCTTTAGATCAAAATGTGAAATCACAAGTCACACTTGGACTCATAGTAAAATTTATGTTATGGGAAAAGGAGAAGTAAAAATATTTACAAATAAAGGTGAAAAGAAAACCATAGCAGATGTCTATTATGTTCCTGGAATGAAGTGTAACCTCTTAAGCATTGGGCAGCTTGTTCAAAAGGGGTACAATGTTTTCCTTGTGAATGATGTATGCACCATCATGGATAGAGCACCCAGCAAACGATGCATTGCTGAAGTGAAGATGATGAGGAACAGGATGTTCCCTCTCAGAATAAAAACAGATTTGAAAAACAAAGAAGTAATTGCAGCAGTTACCCAAGAGGCTTTTCAAAGCGTACCAAAGGATGAAAATTGGTTGTGGCACTTGAGATTTGGACATCTCAACTTTGGAGGTCTTAATTTGTTGAGTAGAAAAGGAATTGTAAAAGGATTACAATTGATAGAGAAACCGGACAGCCTTTGTGAAGGTTGTATCTTTCGGAAACAACACAGAGAAAGTTTTCCATCAAGAAAAAGCATAAGGGCAAAAACACTCTTAGAGATTGTTCACTCAGATGTATGTGGACCGATGCAAACTCTATCATTAGCAGGCAGCCAATATTTTCTAACATTCATAGATGATTTTACTAGAAAAACTTGGGTTTATTTTCTAAAGAACAAAAGTGAAGTGTTTGAAAAATTTGGAAATTTTAAAGCACTTGTAGAAAATCAAAGTGGGCTGTATATCAAAGTTCTAAGAACTGATAGAGGAGGTGAGTATATCTCCAAGGAATTCCTATGGTTTTGTAGAGAAAATGGAATTCATAAGCAATTTACAGCAAGGTACACCCGGCAACAAAATGGAGTTGCTGAAAGGAAGAACAGGACCATCATGGATATGGCGAGGAGTATGTTGAAGGCAAAGCATTTGCCAAATGATTATTGGGCTGAAGTTGTAAATTGTGCAACATATATTTTGAATAGGTGTCCTACAAAAGCAGTGATGAACAGAGTGCCGAAAGAAGCATGGAGTGGGAGAAAGCAAAGAGTCACCCACATGAAAGTTTTTGGTTGTGTGGCTTGTGCACACATTCCAGATCAGCTAAGGAGGAAGTTGGACAGCAAAGGGGAGAAATGTATTTTCATTGGATATAGTGAGGAATCCAAAGCTTACAGGTTGTATATCCCATCTACCAAGAAGTTTTTTGTGAGCAGAGATGTTCAGTTCATTGAGAAAGAAGCTTGGGATGGAAGCATAGAGAAAACAGTGAATGTTAAAAACTTTTGTCTCATGATGAAGATGATGAGGAGATGGTTGAAATACATCGCCAAACAACAGTGCCAACACAAGGGGAGCAAGAGACACCCTTGAGAAGAAATGGAAGTGCTTCTCCAAGCACACCACAAAAAGGAAATTCAAGTGCTTCTTCAAGCACTTGCACGCCAAATGAAAGAGGTAAGAAGTTTAGAAATTTAAGTGACATTTATGAGCAAGAGGCAGCAAATGAAGGTATGAATTCTTTGTTTGCATTATATTGTCATGTTGATGACCCTATGAATTTCGAAGATGCTATTAAGGATAGGAAATGGATAGAAGCTATGGATGAGGAGATCAATGCCATAGAAAGAAACAAGACATGGGATTTGGTTGAACTACCAAAAGGTAAGGAAGTCATTGGAGTTAAATGGGTCTAAAAGACCAAGGGTGATGCTGAAGGCAAAATAGAAAGACACAAGGGAAGGCTGGTTGTCAAAGGATACAAGCAACAGTATGGGAGAGATTATGAGGAAACTTTCGCACCGGTTGCTAGAATGGAAACCGTGAGAGCAGTGGTATCCATAGCAGCACAAAACAAGTGGAAAGTTTACCAAATGGACGTGAAGTCAGCATTCCTAAATTGAGTGTTAATGGAAGAGGTTTACATAGAACAACCCCTATGCTATGAAAAGGAAGGCCAAGAGCACAAAGTGTGCAGATTGAAGAAAGCTCTTTATGGGCTGAAGCAAGCGCCAAGAGCATGGTACAGCATGATAGATTCCTACCTACAAGAAAATGGATTTGAAAAATGTAAGGGAGAACCCACCCTCTACATCAAAGAAAATGATGGTAAAATTTTAATTGTTGTGTTGTATGTTGATGATGTTATTTTCACAGGTAATGATGATCATCTCATTGAAAACTTCAAAACAGTCATGAAAGAGGAATTTGAGATCACTGACATGGGTTTGCTGAGATACTTCTTAGGAATAGAAGTAGATCAAAATGAAAATGGATTTTTTATCACACAAGCAAAATATGTAAATGAAGTATTGGAAAGATTTAATATGCACGACAGCAAGGCAACGATCACTCCCATAGTGATGGGATTAAAACTCAGCAAAGAGGACAGCAGTAAGGATTTTGATCCTAGCTTGTATAAGAGCATAGTTGGCAGCCTAATGTATTTGACTGCAACTATGCTGGATATAATGTTTGCTGTTAGTTTAATTTCCAGATTCATGGAGAGGCCAAAAGAAGCACATTGGTAGGCAGCAAAAAGAATTCTGAGGTATGTTAAAGGTACTAAACGATTTGTTATTTTATATATTACTTCAAAATGTTCAGATTTAATTGGATACACTGATAGTGATTGGGCTGGAAGTATAGATGATCGGAAAAGCACATCCGTTTATCTCTTTCACAATGGTTCGGGAGAAATTTCATGGGCTTTTAAGAAACAACCCATTGTGGCGTTGTCTACATTAGAGGCAGAATATGTGGCAGCTACGGCAGCAGCATGTCAAGCAGTTTGGATGAGAAGAATGTTAAGGAGTTTAGGCCAAGAGCAGGCAAAAGGAACGGTGATTTTTTGTGACAATAGCTCAACTATTGCATTATCTAAGAATTTTGTGGTTCATAAGAGAACGAAACACATTGACACAAGGTTTCATTACATCAGGGAATTGGTGAACAATGGAGAAATTGTTTTACAACATTGCAGGACTGAGGAGCAGGTTGCAGACATTCTGACCAAGCCATTGGACCAGAAAAGTTTCGAATTTTTGAGGAAGTGTCTGGGTATGACTGAATGCCCAGTAGTTGAAATTAAAGGGGAGTGTTGAAATATTAATTTCAACTTGTCGTGCAGCAGCATTAAAACGGCGACCATAAAACCATTCCCGAAAACCACTGAACCTCATCGGACTGCTTTTGCTACGGAAGTGGTATTCCCTCAAACTCACCCGATGCAATCAATTTTTTACGCGTGTCCAATGTACTTTTTCAAAAACCACTTTTCATCACGTAAAATTTGGTAAATAAGGCCCATCCGATATTGTTCCGAACCGTCAGATTGCAAGGATGGATGATGTCTGTTGATTGCATCCAAAGTTGCATACAAACCTACAGCAAACACATCGCGTGAAGTTTCTGGTTGACCGCCAGTAAAACTTAAATGAAATTAAATGTGTTCGTAGAGTATTGGTAAAAGATTTTAATTTTAATGTTTTTTTACTTATGGAGGTATGGGCATAGCATATAGCATTTTAATTATAATGTTTTTATTTATTCACAGGAGTAGCATATGCAGAAAAAATATGTAATGGTTGTTTTATTATGTATTGTATATACATTGTAATGTAATGGGAAGCAACGCCCAGGTGAAAAACACACATAGTAGTGTGAATGTAAGAGTGGACTTATGTAATGGAATGAAAAATGCATAGTAGTGTGAGGTAAAAATATTTGCGGATTTCTTTTAGAGCAGTAAATCCATGTAATTTTTGTTTTTACACAGTAGTGAGTGTAAAAGAAATTTTTACACATAGTAGTGTAAAATTTCAAAAAGAGACAGAGTAATTTATTTTGAAGTTCTTGGTGAATCCTCTAAGAGAAATATGATGAATTTTGTATCAGTCTTTTGTTAATGAGTACAAAATGTTTTTATGTGTGAGAAAATATCTGTCTTCTCAGAAAACAATTGTAGCTTCCCTGCGTTAAAGATCATGTGGCAAAAACAAAGTATCACTCTCTGTTCAGTTAATTTGTTTTTGGAATTTTACCACAAAACTTCCCAACAAGTTGGTCGCATTCAAGCTTTTTTACATCAAGTGGAAGATTTTTGGTAGTGAATACAAACTAATTTCGGGTGAGGATTCAACTCATAATTCAATTTCTCATGACACAGTCGCATTTTACTACTTCTATGTCGGTAAATTGATTTCAACTTAGAATTAATGTCTGAATTCATTGTGCGTGGAAAGGGTCGCATCTCTTTTTCTGCATAGATGATTAATATATTTGGATTAAAATAATTCTCATTTTGTATTTAATAAGTTTAAATTATAATTTATAGAATAACTATTTATTTAAATCAAGTTTAAATCAAAGCTAGGGTTACCCTGAAAGAAACACAATCCCCACGCTCCTGACCAACAATACTTCATTGCATGGCAGTCGTTCCTCGGGACATATATCAATAATAAACAGATATATGATTAAACTCAGAAGTCATTATGCACTGACATTATGACATTTCACGTTTTCGACCGGAGTGTTTGATAGATTTGGATTAAAATAAATTTAGGTTAATATATATATTTGTACACTGATAAAATTGATTTCAGCAACTACTCGGAGGTCACACGTCATTGATTTCACCTTACACTGGAAAAGCCGCATTTCAGTTTTTCACTTTAGATGTCTAGTAAATTTGAATAAAAATGGATTTATTTTAAAGATAGATTTTAAACGACCAAGGTAGGGTTAACGTTTATTGCACGAAAGGAACCCCAACCTTCACATGCCCAACAAAGATACTTCATCGCATGCAACTGTTCCTCTCGGGATTTATGATGAACAGAGAGATGTATTATTACACTCAGATTTCATTTTGCGTTGAGATGTTTGGTGTTTAATAAATTTAGATTAAAATATATATATTTTTAAATTTAATAAGAATATATCTTATTAAAGATTCATTTAAGGATATATTTATCAAATTTTAAAATATATTATATTTTAATCTTGATCATTTGAAGATGAGTTACACTTTCATTCAAAACTCATGTGATTTGTACGGAAAGACTTTGTTTAATTCATATAAATCAAACAAGCTTGAATACATAAAAATACTCTATCTTCATTATGTAAAACTTCTCATTCAATCAAAATTAAAATAAATTTATATTAAAATAAAATTAA
>APFE030750367.1:44880-88949 GCA_000404065.3 Pinus taeda
GATCTTTGTGTTCCTTGAAGCAATATACTAGATTTGAAGCAATTTTCACAGCTGAGCAACTTACGACTAAAATAAATTTATTTATATTAAAATAAAATAAAATAAATATTTTTATCAATGTTAACGTTAACAACTTCTACACTGAATGAACTCAGATCTACACACGCCCGGTGTGGATCTTTGTGTTCCTTGAAGCAATATACTAGATTTGAAGAAATTTTCACAGCTGAGCAACTCACGGCGACTGATCCAACGACTACAGGTGGGTTAACTGGGGGTTGTAGTCTAATGATTACCTGGAAAGTTATGGAAATTTCAGTTATATCTAGAGAAATTCCAATAAGTATTTTTGGAAATCTAATTTATAGTTGTTAAACTTCAAAATTTTAGATGTCTAGATGGTTTTGATGGTGTTGAATCTATTCCCGCCAACAAAAACATGATTCAAACACTGCCTCTATAAGATTTTTTGAAATTTTTTTGCCCAAATTCCAGCCACTTTTAGCAGTTCAAACAAGTCCTCCGCCTCAATAGAGGACTCCCATTAGGGGCGTTGGGTCCCTGCATGTGGGTAGAGGACTCCAATTCGGGGCACTGGGTACCTGCATGTGGGTTAATTCCTGGGGCTTGGTCCAAGACTACATGTGGGGTTAATTCGGTTGCTTGGTCCAACTGTTACATTTGGAGTTCATTCTTGGGTTTAGTCTAATGGTTACATGTGGGGTTAATTCTTTACAAGTACGGTAGCCAGTCGTAGCCAGTGGAACGGTTACGTGTGGGGTTAATTCTTTACAAGTACGGTAGCCACTCCCGGAACTCTCGCTACAAGTGGAGTTGATTTGCGCTCTTGATCCGATGGTTGCATGTGGGGTTAGTTATTCACAAGTCAGTTGGCCATTCCATTAACACTATGTACATGTGGAGTCCGGTGGCCATTCCCTAAAATATATGGAAACCTGTGACATCACTCCATGTGTGATTTCTCCAAGAGCGGCCCGGTTCTTCTCGCCTCAAGCGTCAAGTTATCTGGCGATTCCTCTGAGATTTCTTGTGGTGTGACGACCTCCAATTCTCAGCTTTCCGACTACAACAATCGGATCCAACAGCATGAAAGATATCATACCCGCTCAACCTCCTCAGTGCTAGAAACGGATGACGTCGTTAGGTTTGATTCATGCACCCAAAACATGAGCGGGAAAATATATTTGACGAAAGTCAAAACGCGGATAAATCTGGCGAAGTATCGAGCCAAAGCATGATAAAACGCAGTGAGTATTGAAGTTGGAGACTCTTAGTGTGGATTATTTGGAGGAGCTTCTGCTATCCACGCAAGGGGAAGAAGAAGTTGCTACTCCCATGTTTGAATTTTGATATTTGGAGAAGCTTCTGCTGTCCACACAAGAGGAAGAAGCACCCGCTGCTCCCATGTTTGAATTTTGATATTTGGAGAAGCTTATGCTATCCACGCAAGAGAAAGAAGCCACTACTACATGTAAGGGGTTTTAAGACAATATCTGAGTCAATTGTCTTAACTTAAGACAAAAACAAATTTGTGTATTGTCTTAAATATTGTCTCTAAGTGGGTGTCTCAAAATATAATGTCTCAAAAATTTGTCTCTATAAAGCCAATATAGAACACATATTATTATTGTCTCTATAAAGACAAGAATTATTGTCTATTAAGGGACAATTTGATTTTTCTCTCTAGAGACAATTTGATTTGTCTCTCTAGAGACAATTTCATTTGTGTCTCTTTAGAGACAATTACATTTTTGTATTTTTAGAGACAATAGCTGAGATTAAAAACATATTGTCTCTATAGAGACAACATGCCCATAATTCAAACTATTGTCTCTCTAGAGACAATTTAAAAAATTATTTAAAAAAAAAAAAAGTAAAGTCATTTTCAATGTCTGCTAGCCCCTATCGTTCTCACCTGGAACAGATTCGTAAGATAATAAGCAGGAATCTTCCACACAATACATACATATAGTTTCAGTTCCCCATTAATGATCTTTAAAGGGGAAGTATAAAACAAGTTTGCAAATCTATTCCAAACATTAAAATTCAGGCTACAGTTGGGACTTACATTTATAATACATTTTTTCAATTTCCAAAGACTTAAATTTTAGGAAACAAAGAATATGTGATAAAAAAAAATTTATACCTTCCTCTTTGGCAAAGGGAAAGTTAGAAAGGATGTGAGATAAAATGTTTCCAGAACAAAGCCTGCACTATTGATTGTGAGGATCATGGTACTCTGCGGTTTGACGAAGGGGATCCCATAGAACAGCCCAACACAGCAATTGAATAGGGTGAACACATAAGGAAGGCCAGAGTACTCTTTCGCGGACTTGAACTTGTATATTCTCCAAAATGTTGACCTGTAATTCAGAATTTCAGTATGAGGCCTGTCAGATCAATCAAAACTGCATAGAATTTCACTCAAAAATAAAGTAAACATTCAAAAAGGAAGCAGCCTGCCACAAGAAAAAACAAAGAAAAGAAACAATAGCACTGGTAGCAAAGGGTGCCCTATACTTACATAGGGGATAAGTAGAGTGCTAGAGATGTTGCATTTCCTATTATAAACATCACCAACAATTTAAGCATTATTTTTCTCATTCCAGCACAACATAGAAAATATTAGCTCTCAGATACTCAATTTCAATGCAAGGTGCACCTTTTCTTTCTCAACATAATACCAATTTATCTAGCAAAACTGAAATCTGCAAAGACAAAGTCATTTGTATAAGCAAACTACAAACTGAACAACATGATGGACTGGGTTTTCTATAGGAACTGATTATAAACCTACCCTCCTTCACAAAATATATATATATATATATATATATATATATAATATATATATATATATATATATATATATTATATATATATATATATATTCTACTATGTTTATATAAAGTGTAGTTAGGTGCATTTGCAGTTTACTAGATGGAACAGATTTATAATATTAGGGAAACACAAAATTATAAACAGAAACATAATAATAATAAATAAATCAAAATTATGATAATATTATATTTTTTTGAAACATCTATATTTCTTTTAATACTTTGCTTATTAAACCTAAATTCATAAAATTAAGTTTTTAATTCCTTTAATACTTTTAATTACCAATTATGTCTATCGATCCGAATAATTTTATTAGCCTGAATAGAAGATTCTTCAACCACGCTTCTGTATTCTGCTCTATAGCCACAAGGCCTCTTGTTTTGGCCCCATTGTAGGAGAAGATTTCCTTGTTCTGCAATGCAATGCCTTAAGGGCTGGTTTTCTTCGCTAGTCTTTCTATCTTCACTCTTCTCACGGAACGGTTCCGGAATGGAGTTTACGTATTTGAGAGCTTTCTGGTGGTTCCCATTGCTGCTTGTCGACAACCCTCCTTTAATTAAAGAGAAAGAAGAAACAAAATTTAGGAAAAACTTTCTTCTATAATGGTAATTGTGTCATCCATCTCTAGGTAACAAGATACTAGAAAAGAACAACAAGTCGGATGTTGATTGAAGAATATTGAGGACCAAGGAATCGAGCCATGGGAAGCCGCGAATCGACCCCTGCGCGTTGCTCTCTGCCTGATGCCGAGCAGGATCTATCTCCTTAACCCAAAGTCCAGTGGTTCGTAGACGACCTGGGTACGCTGCTGGTTTACTACGATTTCGTGGCTGAGAGGCTTGCGGTGAATAAAAACGAGGATCAATTGGAGATTGATAGCAATGGCGTCGGGGTTTCCGCTGTTGGGATGAGTGTTCTCGCTCTGGAAGAGCTGAAGGATATTAAGTTTCCCAACCCAGCGTTCAGGAGGCTCTTTTTGCAGGACTTCGTTTCTCAATCTCACATCCAAGATCTCCCGCTCTTTACCTTCCTGGTTGGGCTGTCTCCTTTTGGCATTTTTGATGGCCATGGCGGACCGTAGGGCTCCCCATTCGGGAGAAATTTTTTACTCAATAGCACCGAATGCCTGATAGCCAACAACATCGTGATGGAAAATGCTTATGTGAGGGTTCCCAGACCTCTGTTTGCGATGGTTCTTGCCGCCTGTCAGGAAATCATGGCACGCACAGTAGAAGAGGTTCAGGTTTCATGCTCAGCACCGGCCGAAGAGGAGCAAACCTCTGCTGTGGCAAATATCACGGAGCTTCCAGAGCCTGAAGGATGGGCAAAGAAGTCACCATCCACCCAGGAAGCCAAAAGGATGGGTTCTGCGAATCTCAGACATTTAGACTTCGCGCCTGAACTGTTTGACAAAATGCCTGAGCGAGATGAAACGACCGGGAATGCCTCTCTTGGCTCTGCCTCGTTTCAGATCCAGATCAAGCTCCTCTCAGGCAAAACTTTGCTGCATTGGGTAGGCTCTCAGGATCATGTGAGGGACCTCACGCACGCGCTGGAACTTAAGCTGGGAATTCCATCGGAAGCTCAACGACTTCTCCATGAAGCTAAACAGCTAGAGGATCTCTACCCCCTTTCTTACTACAGCATTAATAGAAATGCCTCCATCACCCTTTCCCTTCGATTAAGAGGGGGAGCGGTAGGACAGTCTTCCTCAGCCAAGGCATTCTCATACAAGGATGTTGTCCATTCACCGAGGCAGGAAAAGACAGTCCCACCAGTTCAGGCTCCCAAACCTTTTCTGGTGGACAAACTTGAGGAGACTCCCTCCATTGAAATAATACATCCATCATTGGATGAGCAAACCCAACACTTTGCAGAGCTTGGCATTATATGCAGGTTCAATGGGTTGTGGCCACGGACAGCAGATCTCTACCAGTGGATCCAATCTAACTGGACCAACAATTGCAAGGTTCTATTATGCTCAAAAGGTTTTTTCATAATAGTGTTTGCTTTTGAGGAGGACTATCAAAAAGCTATAAAAGCAGGGCCGTGGTTTTGGGGCTCAGCAGGTTTATTCCTCACCCCCTGGTTCCCGGACTTCGATCCATCTTTGGCAATCATCACCAAGCTCCCAATCTAGGTCAGACTTCCTAATCTCCCAGCTCATCTTTGGCACTTTGCAGTATTCCAAGGAATTGGCAACTCTCTAGGCCGCCTCCTTGACACAGACATTTCCAGAGGGCAAAAAGGCCTATACACCTATGCCAGAATATGTGCAGAAATAGATATCAGCAAAGGTCTTCCGGACAAGATCAATCTCAAAATTGGTGACTTTCATTGGACCCAGAACTTGGATTACGAGAATACAGCTTTCCGATGCCGCTTCTGCCATCTCACAGGGCATCTTCAGAGCTCTTGTCCCACGAAGCCGGCACCAAAAAAGAAATCCAATCCTAAGCATAAATCTAAAAGCTGGAAGCCTCATGACCCTCCCCCCATGGACGATTTTGATCTCAGCTCGGATGAAGAGGAGATGAATGAGGAAGAAATGGAGACCAAGACAGCGCAGGAGCCGCCCTCGGCTGTCCCTGAGGATCTTTCTGTCCAGCCAAGCTCCCAGAAAAGAAATCATGGATCCACCTCTTCGGACTCAGATAAGGAAATCTCTCATTCAACCCAGATCAGCTTGCAAATCACGCCAGTTCAGCAGTGCCCGCCTGAATGGGTCAAAGTTGGAAAAAAAAAAAGAAAAAAAAATTCGCATAGTCGATCCCTCCCATGTCGGGTAGTATCTTATGCTTTGTTTTGTTCTCCAGTTCTTATAGTTTCTTCCAGCCGTGTACTTCTCTCTTCTCATGTTTCTAGGAGCCGAGGTGGATTGCATATCCTTTCCGACTGCCTTTGTTCTTGTACTTCTCTCTTCTCTTTGTTTCTAGGAGCCGAGGTGGATTGCATATCCTTTCCGGCTACCTAATTTCTTGTTTCTCTTGGCTCTGCCTGTTTCCAAGCTTGATTGTACTATATTTTCTTTTTCCTTTATTAATAGATTTAGTCTTTATCCAGCAAAAAAAACAAGATACTAGAAATAAAAGAGAACAGTGGGGCATCAAACTAGATAACAATAGTTCTTGCCAACACCGAGGCTGGCACTACCAAGCAAATACAATTTTGCATTACCCGTGTCTTCTCAGAAAGACTGGTTGGGCTTTGGGGATGATAATAGAGGTCTTTAACAACATCTCACTAGACAGAATCCAAATGCAACAATCATGCACAAAACAAATAAAACAAAACAGTTTAGCATGCTCAAACTTATATGCATCACTAGTACTGAAGCAACATCTCAATTTAAACATACCAGCCCTTTAACAAGCTCCATTTTACCCCTCCTGAATGTATTCTCCAACATCCACTGAAGGTTCGCAAAGGAAATGAAGATACCATAAGGGAGAAAATATATTGCTCCTCAACAAATCATTAACACACAAGCTAAAATCAACAATACGATTTTGCATAATTAAATTCTTGTATTTTATTGAACTGAACACCATTCAATCAGTGATTTTTACCTCAGTGATAAATACATGAACTCACTGGCCATCAGTAGTCCTCTTAAAATCACCATTCAAACCATCACATAGAGCACAGTTCATACCACAACCTGGCATACCATGGCTAGCTACATTTGGACGCCTCATGCCTTAGAGTTGGTATTGCTAGTTTAAAGCTTCACATGGCTGACAATACCATCCTCCAAAAGAATTCCTTAAAATACCATAGTAATCTTGGTGAACAACTACTTGCAATATAATGTTGACATGAAATTAAGATACCCACTATAATCCACTGTAACAATATTGTAGTAAATAGAAAAATAAAATTAAAATAGAGGAAAGAATAACTAGATTACCAAGTAGTAATTGCAAACACAAATCGTATTTGATCTAGTAGATTCTGGAAATCTACAAATATCGCACAAAATATATTCTTCTCTTGGTGAGATAGATGACACCTCGTAACAATCAAAATTCCTTTCCAATGGAACTTTTGCAATAAGGGATCGGGACATTGTCTCTTTAGCTCGCAACATTGTCTGAGAAGAAGAGCTTGGGCATCCAACAATAATGTTCTCTTTATACAATCAGAGAAATATTACCAGACAGCTAAATGTATCAAAAGAAAGATGATGAATCATGTGCTAAGCAAGTTCTCTAATAGAAAAGTTTAACAACGTTAAAAATGCCATTCACTGAAATTTAAATAGAAACCTAGAACAAAGACTTCTAAAAAAAATCTCAAATTTAGATGATTTAGGGTTAGGTCAAAACACGCATGTTATTTAACGCATTGTAGAACTAACATTTTGGATGCAATGGAGTCATCAAAGATGGGGTCAATGATTTCTGAACATAGTTATAATTGTAATTTATGAAACAAACGAACAACGTATATTTAATATGTTCCTAAGAACTTATATTTGTATTTTATGAAATGAAAAAACAACATACATTTACCATTTTCATAGGCACTTATATGCCTAAAATCTTAATAACTACCACTGCTCCTACATGACACGATTATTTGATATTGACCACTTCACATTTTAAAAAATATGAGATTCAATTAAGATGTGCCATAATTTTGTCCATGATAGGAATGCCACTTAAAAATGAATAAATATTTGAAAAATACATTCTTCAATATCAAACCATATAATCCATTGCCCACTATTCTATGGCGTCAGATCAGTTCTAGAACAAGGATGAATCCAAGTAAACCTCAGCTGTCTTGGTTGAAACAGAGAACCAACTACACCATACAACCTTAACTATCGATCAAAGACAAAGTACAAGGTTTAGACCCTATGCTGGAACTAGCTAGAAAACAATATGCTTAAAGCCCCTCCCTCTCAAATATTATTATCTACATATGGTACAAACTAATTTGAGATATTCTTGGCCCTCAGATGTCTTTTTAGTTCTTCATTTGCTGCTAACGAACACTAACAGGGGTTTTATCAATTTACACCACATTGTTGTGTGTTTGATGATGATCATGTGTTTGATGTGAAAGAATCTATCCTCACCCAAAGCAGGGAGAATATGGACGCAAGAAGAATGGAACAAACAATAACTATTGCTGGTTTCCAGTTCTGGTGACCCATTAATCCCTTGAGGGAATGGATAAAGATGAACAATCACCCACAGAGAGAAAAATAGTTTTCCAAACAATGGACCCTAAGATTGATAACCACTATTGGTAGCTTGGGAAACACCTACTACTACACCAACAAGATTTACCACAAGAAAAGTAGTTGGATAGATGAGAAGACCGCTCACTAGGAAATTCACCATCTTCATCTGAAGACTTTGATGTGACAGTAAATTTTGGGTCAATCCCTGCTAGAACTTCCAGTAACTCTTGAAAGACGGAAAATAGACGTGCTGATACACCTTCAATAACCCAAAATTGAACATTCCTCCACCATTCATCGATGCCAAATGTACTCCAGCGTAGCTCTAGAATAGCAGTTGTAAAAAAAGGAAATAAAATATGAAGAACACACTTGCAAAGTTGCTAATCTGTATATCAAAATAAATATAAAAATCAGGGGAAAAATGTGAAGAATTGTATGAGAAAAAAATCCAAAATAAATCTAAACGACAGGTTGCATTAGAGGTGAGTAAATCTTGAAAAAATTAAGGTCAGTCAGGGTTGACAATCTTACCTTATGAATGATAAACTTCCCTGTAAGAAGACAAACAACTGACAAGGTACAATATGCAACCAGTGGGAGGGATGTGAGAGGATAAACTATGGTATTGATGTATGCTAGCCTCTACAATTGGTGTAGCCATACCAAATTGGATAATGCCTGCTCAGTAAAATTTCAACATAACTAAGGGCCCATCGGAGCACTTGATTCAAATGATCAGAAAGATTGATTGGTGCAAATCCCTTTAATGTAGGACGTGCAGACATGCAGTATATTGAAATCCAACCTTGAGCATGCATTTTAAACCCAATCAAAATATCTTCTGTGAAAGAACCATAAATCCACCCACTTTGCACAAAATCTGAGAACCCATTCATATTAGATATTTGCTTCAAGAACAATTGCCTGGTGCTTGGTTCCCTAAATAAAATGTTGCTTATTCTGAAGAGAATTTATGCACATTCAAGAAAAATGTTTATACAACTTTACTATAGAAAAAACTAATTCGATGAACTAAAAAAAAAATCGAAAGCATCATCAAATAGATGCAGATCCACCTCTACTCATACCTCTTTTCCCCATTCTGAATTGTCTTCATATCCACAACGGATAACATCAATGACTTCTTTCAATAAAGAAGCAAGATTTGCAAATTGTGGAAGACCACCATTTTCCATGAGGGTAGGTTGACGAAATCCTTTCTCTAAGCTCCTTTGGGACATGAGAAATGATTTCTCATCATCAAATCCTGCATTATGCAATTTCAAAGAAGGGTGAGGGAAAACAATGTTTAAGGGTAAACGTGTTGTTAAAAAATACAAATCATTGGTTTGGACTTGGGCTCACCTTCCACAACCTCTTCTATGTCTTCCAAACTAAATATGCGTACAGTAGATTCAATTCGCTTGGTTCTCTTCTTATCGTCATCATACCTTTTGTTTGCTTTTCTGCTATTCTTTCTAGATCCCGAGCAACATCTTAGGAAGCATGCTGGTTCAAGATCCTTCTGAATGAGAACTGGATCATAACCATAGAGTGATTGTCTATTAAAACAACACCCTATACCCACATAAACAGGCCCTTGGATACCATCGAAACGTCTCAAGTTGATCTGCAAAGATTCAAAATTAATATGCCAAATTGAAATTATATGAAAATTGCACAATTGCATATAAGAAAACATTTTGGGTGTTCATAATTTCTTACATCAAATAACACAGTGTTATGATCGATCGTGTGGATCAATGCCATCAAATCTCGAAGGAAACTATACACAACAAGTTTTCTTCCCAAGAACTCAATCCATTAGAAAATGCATTGCCTAACGAATAGCTTTGTTGTTGTTTATATAATGAAGGTTCAACAAAAAGAGGCCATTTGTTAGGACAACACACACTCAGTCCTAAGTGGAGAAATGGATAGCAATCATTAGCGTCAGCATAATAATTAATGAATTTGACATGAGGAAATCAGAAGAGAAAGAGAGATGTGTATAGAGCTAGAAATATACCAATGCATTAGTTGCACCAACTTTCTTGTGGTGTTGGAAACCAGGCCTCTTTTCATGGGATACATAAACTAACCATGGAAATTTATTACCGTCATTGTGAACTCCCCCACTGTGACCTAATAATACCTGAAGCTGAAAGTGAAAAATTCAATAACTAATTTCCGTTACTTGCAAAATATTTATATGCATGTTAACAAAAGGGATAGAAAATTATGATACTGCATATAGACTACAAAGGAAAGATAAGACTCTAGGGTAAAATATTTGTATCTCATAATTGGACCATCCCACGATGGTCTCCAGTATTGTTGCCTAGCCATGGAGTTGCATCTTTCATGGTCCATCCCTCTTTTGGCACTTTTTGTGCTTTGGCCACAAGAGCATTAATTTGGATCTTGTACTCTTCATATTCCCTCTGATATTGGCACAAAGATGGAAGATGTCAAGGGCAAGAAAAACCAATAAACCAACAGAAGTAGCTCTTACATTTGGATACTTTAATGTGCACTTTCCTTCATTGCTCTTCGCTCTTTAACAAAGGAAGGTTGTACTTTAACCTTCAAATAATCAATCTTCTTGGCAAAGTAGAATTCTAGAGCCTTGAACAAACTAAGTAGAATTTTAAGGCTAAGAACAACAAAAGTGGGAGTCGAAATAAACACATCGACATTGAGTATTTAGCTATAAGGGAACGTGTTAAAGAAAAGAAAGTGGTCATTGAGCACGTCAGCACTAAGTTGATGATCGTTGATCCTTTGACTAAGGGCATGCCATCGTTGAATTTCAATGATCATGTAGTGAGTATGGGACTTGGTTTCATTATGTAGTTTCTCATTGTATGGACAATGTTATTTTAATGAAATTCTTAATTATTGTGATGTTTTTCTCATATTTATGTGCACCTTAATTTGATTTGAGAAAATTCATCTGTGTAGGACCAAGAACAAACGTAAGGTTTATTCATTAAGAAATTGTTGCCACATAAATTTTAATAGAAATAAATAAATAGTAATACATGGAAGATAATACTCGTCATTAGAGGACTTATCGCCATGATTCATGTATCTATTACTTAATATAGATTATCAATGTGTTTTAAGATGAGACATTAACATTGGAAGTATGGATCAAGTGGGAGAATGTTAAACTCCCTCTCCCAATAGCCGTCGATTTCTGGAAACCAATTGCAGTCATTTTTGGAAACCAACTGCAATTGTTTCCTTAAATTACGGAAATCAACTGCAGTTAAATTAATTTCTTATTGGGAGCTCCTGGAGTGGTCCATTACTTCCTCTGCAGTTCTCTACCATGATCTGTGGAACACTTGACACATAGCCAACAGAAGCTTGATGGAAGCTTGCATATAAATACTTATGTTTGGTCCCCAAGCTTAATAACTCAATACCCCTTAGCTTTACACCATCAAGTTAGAGTGAACAGAGCTTGGAAATGCCACACGAATGAGAGATTTTGGTCACCTGTTTGTTCTTGTTCCTCTCATTTCACCTCAGTGCCTCTGGTTATTTTCGCGCTCCTATAGAAAACAACACACCCTCCCTTATTGTTCATTCTGATCTAATTGCTCAATGGGTCATTTAAGTGTTAAGTGGTTTATTTGAGTGATTGAGGGACCACAGTGGAAGCGTAGTGGAAAGTTTGCCTCAGGGCTTCTCGAGATGTTGTAGGTGCTGAGAAAAAGAGCTTCCAAAGTGACTGCGTGCGAAATAATGATCAGAAAATAGGAGAAGCTTGCGGTCATATTCAAGGTTTTACCGCTGATTTACAAACTTCGGAGTCTGGGCATCTAATTCTTTGTGTATTTTGATTCTTTTGTTCCGAAGCGTCAATGGGTGGAGGTATGGTTTATTGGGCATTAATGTTTTTATTTTTTATTCTTTTTAAGTGTTCATTCGGCATTATAGAATCTTTATTATGCTTACATTTAATACTAAAAACCCAAGGAATTATAAACCCAAGGGATTATAATCCAAAGGAAATATTACTACTATTATTAATAACACAACCCTATGTATTATAAACCCAAGGGAATAATATTATAAAACCAACGTATATAAACCCTTGGAAAAATATTGAAAACCCAAAGAAATAATAAATCAAAGGAATCAAAAGCACAAGCCCAAGCTAATAATATTAAACCCAAGGTTAAAATATTATAAACCCCAAGATAAATATCATAAACCATTAAATAAACATGTATGACCGGAGTTGACCATGGTTCGACTTCGTAGAAGCTTTTTTACAATTCATACTTTATACTATGGTTGCCTATGATTGACCAGATTTGAGAGAAGCTTTGCAACATAGAATAATGGTTTACCATAGTTGATTTTTCTATTGAACCATGGTTTAACATAATTAAGAATATGACGGTTGTAAAAAAAAACAATCCTAATCTTTATAACAAATATCTATCCCTTAAATTTAAATGAAATATTAAATATTATAAAACCACTTATACAAACCCAAATCGTATTCCTTAACATTTTTTTGTGGATTCGCCCATGGTAGCATCCATAAAAGTGCTCGATAGAAATATACTAGCTTCGAAACTATTTTCACATCAAGTCACGGGCACTTGGTCCAACGGCTACACGTGGGGTTAATTGATGGTGCTTGGTCAAACTACTACTTGTGGGTTAATTCTCGGTGCTTGGTCCAAGGCTATATGTGGGGTTAATTCAGGTGATTGGTCCAACGGCTACATGTGGAGTTGATTCAGGCACTTGGTCCAAAGGTTACAGATAGGGTTAATTTCAGGCGCTTGGTCTAACTGCTACATGTAAATTAATTCAGGGTGTTGTGTCCAACGTCTACTGTGGAGTTGATCTGGGCGCTTGGTCCAACCACTACATGTGCGGTTAAGTTAATTCTTTACAAGTCTAATAGCCATTCTGGGAACTCTATGTACACATGGAGTCCGGTAGCCATTCCCAGGACTTGATGTACACCTGTCACATCACTAGAGGTGTGATTTCTCTCTCCAAGAGCAACCCGGTTCTTCACGCATCAAATTATCTAGCGATTCCTCTGAGATTTCTTGTGGTGCGACCACCTCCGGTAGTCAACTTTCCGACTATAATGGCCGATCCAACAACTTGAAAAATATCATACCAGCTTAGCCTCCTCGGGGATGGAAACGGATGATGTCGTTAGGCTTGATTCATGCACAAAAACACGTGCGGACCAGCCCTTTATCCCGCTGGTGTTTACTAATCTCTCTGCTCAAAACCATATCTCTCTCTGGATTTTTGTAATTAATATACATTTTAAAATTAAATATTTAAAACTGAAAATTAAATTTTTCTTTTATTTTAAATGTTATAAAAAAAATTAATTAACCTATGCTAAATATATATTATATTATATTAATTAATATATATTTAAAAAAATTAAAAAATATAGAATTATTTAAACATTAAAATTCAAATTATTTATTTTCTTGTCTTATCTTTTTAAACCCTCCAAAAATTAATATTAAAATTGAAAACTTGGAAATTTCCTATCACAATAAATTTCCATTTCCTAAATAACATCCGCCACCATCTATTTTGTGAAAACACTTACCATTCAGGACACAAATTAACAAATCCATCATCTGGGCCCTTAGCTACCATCAACGGAACCCTGAACATTTTTAGTTATCCGCTCGATGATTAGATACTATGAACAGAATTGAACTCTTATCAAATTATTCGATGTGAATTTCAGTGTTTTTTTTTTCCGATTAGAATGAATTGGGTAACTATTGTTGAAGTATGACAACCATTTTGATGATTATAAGGTATTTTAACTCTATTTTACGTTTAAATATTTAAATGGTTATTTTTTGGGATAAGTTTTCATATTATTTTTTATTTTTCATTAAAAAATAAAATTATTCATCTACTAGGGTAAAGATGGTTTATGGGACAGATTGCTTCTTCATCTGCTTGATGTATTCGACCTTTCTTTATGTGAAGTTTCAAAATAAATGCTCCTATTTTCTCGATAAACCCCTTGCTGAATAGATTATCCTCCAATTAATATGCTTCCAACTACATGGAAAATCAACAATAAATTAATTAAATCAAAAAACATTTTGTACAGTGAAAAGCACAATGATTTCTATTTTATAAAAATATTATTCCAAAATATACATCTTTATCATCATAAATATCAAAATTATATTTTAAACACCAAATTAATTAAATGGGAGAACATTTTGTACAGTGAAAAACAAAATGATTTAATTATTCAACGCTTTTTTATTAATGAATAAAGGGAATGTCTACTAAGGGGGCTAATTTTCTGTGACATCACGATATAAAATAAAGGGAATATCTACTAAAGCAGCAAATTTTCTGTTGACACTTGAAATGCATAAATCATGTTTTTTTTATGGTGGAAATGCATTTAGCACTATCAAAAATTGATGCAGGAGCATCTGGTTAACAAGGCAAAGACATAAACAAGGTTGACATGGTTTTTGAAAAGGACAGAGAATACAGTTCGCTGGATGGATAGTATATCTGTCTTTATTTTATTTTACTTTTTTTTTTTATTAAAGTTACCTAAGAATAATGTAATGACTTTTAATTAGGAGCAGTAGTAATTAGTTAGAATCGTTTGTTTCCAGATAGTTAAATTACTGTTGTAAAAGCATGAAAAGAAAGTGTGCTAGCCAGCTATGAAAAAGTTCCACATAAGACACAGCTGATGTAACCAACAAAACAGACCAATGGCAGTTACAAAACCGTTTGAAAACAATGCTACTAAAGGAGAGAAACAGACCCATTACAGGGTTCGGCGGTGTATGAAAAGAAACAAAGAGAGTAATATAATTATTCTGTGCACACACAATCCTACAATGTCCTCAATGGTTGTCTAATTGTGCCAATAATTTATTATATGAATACTGTCGAATGTACTGTTACAGGTTTCTGGACCGAGAGAAGAAGATTAACCAGTTGGACGACAAGTAACAGCACGAATCAATATAACCAGATAACTAAAAGACCTCGTAATAGGTATGTGAAATTACAAACGCAAGTATAATCTATTCCATCATTAAATTCATATGGTTACAATAATACAGTCGTCCAAATTCATCATACATTTACATATTGTCCAAAGTAGAAGACTGGACTCAATTCACAGTCACGGGTAATCAACCCTAACAGCAAACAGAAGCCAATTCCCATAGGACCCAAAACCATAGCCAACGTCATGCCCAACGACCAAAGAGAGTTAAGTACAGGCAAAGAGCAGCCTAAGGCTAGCAAATAAAGTTCAGCCTAATAAAATTGAAACACCCATACAAGCAAGCTACCAAACAACAGAGAAACTACCCGTGTTTTCCCGAACAGCTGAGAGTTCAAACACCGAAACCCTCGAATGGTTTCACCTGCAAGAGAGCGACCAAGAGTGGTTAGGTACCAAGTAACCATACCAACAAAGCGAGAAGGAACTGAAGAGAACGAGAAGCAAACCATAATGTCACAATACCTGTCCAGCGAACCATAGCCACCATTCTACCATGAAGTGACCCTCCTGCTCACGAAGGAGCCGAGACATCAGATACATGTAAAGGACAATTGCTAATATCTGGCATAGAACAGAGACTTACCAGACAAGTGTGCAAAGAACCCAATGGAGAACGCCACTACCGAACTATCGAAGTATGTGGAGAAGCTGAGCCAATACTGGAAGAAATATCAAGAATTACACAGCTATCGTATAACTTAAACCCTCACGAGATACAGACAACAACGCACAGAGGCGGGAACCATTAACAGAGAAACTGTAACCGCTCACAAGACACAGACAGCAACACACAAAGGCGGGGACCCTTAAAAGTAAAACCCCAATTCACAGTAACAGCCAACATGCAAGCCAAAGAATAGAGTTATGCAAAACTTACCAAAGCCTTCATAAATCGCCGAAAGAACAGAAGCATTCCAGACCGAAATCCAAACGACCAAAGTCAAGAAGGCAACCAGGAGCTCACAACCAGCAAACCGGGTAGACAAGCCTCAGAAAACCACAACCAAAACCACCGAAGCTGTAGAACTCACAGAGCAAATGACCGGGAGAAACAACGAGAATCAAATGAGCGCGAAGGAGTAAAAACCCCAAACCAGGGTGGGTTCGTAGAATCCCGAGGAGGGACAGGTGTTGAACGGGCAAGCAATCAGGGTACAAATCACCGTAACCCAAAATCAATACAACACAGATTACAAATCAACCAACACAAATATCCGAAAACATTATTATTATTATATTCATTGCTGGTACATAACATTATCAGCGCATTGACAGTGGGACCACGTGGGTTGGCCCCATCAAGTGGTATCAGAGAAAAATTTTAAGGAAACAGGGGAGGATGGAAGTACAAAGACGAGGACATGGAAGAGGTGCACACAGAGTAGCAGACGAGGGCTTGAGAGAACAGTTGAGAATCCATACTGCTCACTTGGAAGCAGTAGAGGCAGGCAGGCAAGGAGATCCGGAACTTGGGGATGATAGTGAAGAAGAGGCAGCAACTGCTACAGACGGGTTAGAGGAAGAAGCCCCGGAGTTAAAACTGTTGAGATCGGTATTGTTAGCTAACAACAAACCCAAACCTGAGATCCCTAACTTTGATGGCAGTCTGTCCGCAGATGTTTTGCTGGATTGGGTAAGTGAATTAGACAATTATGTTGAAAATGAGGAGATCAGTGAGGACAAAAGAGTTAGATTTGTTGCGACTAAGTTAAAAGGACACGGTGCCTTATGGTGGGATAGTGTCCAAGCGGACAAGAGACAAACGAACAAGTTGCCAATAACAAAGTGGCCAAGGATGGTGGCAAAATGGAAGGGCATATTTTTGCCTAAAGACTACCAGGTTGAACTTTATCGACGAGTACAGAATTTAAGGCAGAATGGTATGACTATAAAGGAGTACACAGAGGAGTTTTATCGTGTAAATTTACGTGCTGCTTATACGGATGATACTCCAGAAAAAATAGTGAGGTACGTGAATGGCTTGAGATTGGAAATACTAGACGAGATCAGTATTCTCTCTCCCCGAAATATAGAAGAGGCCTTTCAGAGTGTTGTAAAGGCTGAAGAGAAAATTAACAGGAAACAGAATAATAGGAGAGGGCGAGGAAATGGCAGAGTTGAGGACAGTCCTACGGCAGAGGGAGAACTGCCACCAACAACGAAGAAGGCAGCAGTTCCAGAGCTTCAGGGACAACAGAGAAGGGAGATAGCACTAGAGCAGGTCAGCCATATCAGCGGGGAAGAGGAAATGGTCGTGGAAGGGGGACTAATGTCCAGTGCTACAGGTGCCATAAGTGGGGGCATAGATCCTTCAAATGCCCGGAAGCAGAGCACGCTGGCCAGAGGGGAGCATTTGTTGCGCAACCTGAGGAAGCTGAAGCACAGCCCCGGGAGATAGAAAATGTGGCAGAAACAGGAGAGGCTTTAATTTTGAACAAAGTGTTGTTGAAGCCAGCCAAGGAGATGGCTGAACAGACCCAGCGAAAGGCGTTGTTTCGAACAGTTTGTAAATCACATGGAAAGTGTTGTAAATTGATCATAGACAGTGGAAATACAGACAATTTAGTTGCCACCGAAATGGTGGAAAAGTTGGGATTGAAGTGGCTTAAGCATCCCACACCTTACAAGGTGTCATGGCTACAAAAAGGCCACCAGCTATTAGTTGATGAACAGTGCGAGGTTGAATTTCACATTGGAAAATACCAAGACACGGTGGTCTGCGATATTATGCCAATGGACGTATGCCATATACTGCTAGGGAGACTGTGGCAGTACGATCGGAAGGTGATGCACGATGGGAAGACGAATTGTTATAAATTTGTGAAAGATGGGATCAAACATACGCTTGTACCCATCAAAGAGGAGGATGCAACAGAACCAAGTGGAGCAAAAGCATTGTTAATAGGAGGAAAACAGTTTGTGAAGCAGATTGAGG
This sequence comes from Pinus taeda, assembly GCA_000404065.3. NCBI lineage: Eukaryota > Viridiplantae > Streptophyta > Pinopsida > Pinales > Pinaceae > Pinus > Pinus taeda. The sequence continues at coordinate 62,944 of APFE030750367.1, forward strand.
AAAATGAGGTCAATTATGCGATTGTAAGGAGGATAAAAACAATGTTGTTGAACACAGAAAAGTCAGAATTGCCTACAGAGATTCAGGAGCTATTAAAAGAATTTAAAGACATTGTAGTTGATGATCTACCAGATAAGTTGCCTCCCAAGAGGAGTATTAGCCATCATATCGATTTTATACCTGGAGCAAGCCTGCTGAACAAGGCAGCGTATAGAATGAGTCTGAAAGACAACGAAGAGATTCGTAAACAAGTGCAGGAGTTGCTGGACAAGGGACTGATCAGAGAAAGTTTGAGCGCTTGTGCAGTACCAATAGTACTCGCACCTAAGAAGGGTGGAGAATGGTGAATGTGTATAGATTCGCGGGCTATTAATAAAATCACTATTCGGTATAGATTTCCCTTACCCAGAATGGACGACATGATGGATTGTCTTAGCGGAGCAGCTTATTTTACGAAGATTGATATGAAGAGTGGTTATCATCATATCAGGATTAGAGAAGGAGATGAGTGGAAGACAGCTTTCAAGACCAATGAAGGGCTGTACGAATGGCTGGTCATGCCATTTGGATTAAGCAACGCTCCTAGTACTTTTATGAGATTGATGAATGAGATGTTAAAGGAATTTATTGGCAAGTTCGTGATAGTTTACCTTGATGATATCTTGATTTTCAGCAGGACGAAAGGAGAACATCTTCAACATCTTTGAAGGGTGTTAGAGAAGTTACAGCAGAACAAACTGCTGATAAACTTAAAGAAATGCACTTTCCTGTAGAAGGAGCTGGTCTATCTAGGGTTTGTAGTTGCAGAAAATGAATTGAAAATGGACCCAGAAAAGATTGCAGCAATCATAAATTGGCTGTCACCGAAGAATTTATTTGAGGTATGTAGTTTTCACGGACTGGCAAGTTTTTATCGGAAATTTATTAGGAATTTCAGTGAAATCTGTGCACCGATGCTAGAGACCATCAAAAAGGCCAGTCAGCCTTTTTGTTGGACCAAGGCAGCAGAAGACAGTTTTCAGCTTTTGAAGCGGAAGATTACGGAGAGGCCAATCTTGAGGTTGCCCGATTTTAATAAACTCTTTCAGGTTCAGTGTGACGCAACTGGAACAGATATTGGCGTTGTGCTCAGTCAGGAAGACAAACCAATGGAATTCTTTAGTGAAAAACTAAATGAGAGCCGGCAGAAATACTTCTCGTATGACAAGGAATTTTATGTCGTGGTCCAAGATTTAAAACATTGGAAGAACTACCTGCTGGGCAATGAGTTCGTATTATTTTCTGATAATTCGGCATTACAATATGTAATGCAGCAGCACAAGTTAAACCATAAGCACGCCCAATGGGTAGAATACTTGCAGAGTTTCACCTTCGTGTTAAAACACATAAGTGGGCAAGCCAATAAAGTGGCAGATGCCTTGAGCAAAAGAGCTTTTCTCTTACAGGAAAGTAGCATACAAGTGATGGGGTTCAAACATCTGAAGGATTTGTGCCAAACCGGTACAGATTTCAAGGAAGCTTTTGAAGCCTGCCAAAATCCCGTGTTGAGGAATGCAAGCCCATGGTTAGACTATAATTTACAGGAAGGATTATTGTTCAGAGGTGGGCAGTTATGTATCCCAGACTGTTCGATGAGGGAAAATATTATACGGGAGAAGCATAGTGGTGGACTAGCGAGACATTTTGGCATCAACAAAACTTTGGAGCAACTCGGACATTTTTATTATTGGCCTAAAATGAGCAGGGATGTACAAAGATATGTGAACAGGTGTAAAGTCTGTCAACTGGCGAAAGGACACAGTCAGAATACTGGACTTTACACACCACTACTTGTTCCAAGCAGGGCATGGGACTCAGTCAGTATTGACTTTGTCTTAGGACTGCCTAGAACGCAGCGGGGATATGATTCAGTAATGGTGGTGGTAGATAGATTTTCAAAAATGGCTCATTTTATTCCTTGCCAGAAAACTAGTGATGCCACGTATGTGGCACACCTGTTTTTCACGGAGGTTGTTAGACTACATGGCCTACCCAGATCTATCATTTCAGAGAGGGATGTAAAATTCACAGGACACTTTTGGTGCACCCTGTGGAAAAATTTGGGCACGCAATTGAATTTCAGCTCTGCGTATCATCCATAGACTGATGGACAAATGGAAGTGGTGAACAAGAGCTTGGGGAATTTATTACGGAGTTTAACTGGAGAAAATTCATAGTTATGGGATCGTGCTCTCGCTCAGGCAGAATTCGCTTATAACGATTCGCCCAATCGTAGCACCGGACACAGCCCATTCCAGATTTTGTATGGCATGCATCCTCAGGGAATACATGAACTGCGAGATTTGGGAAAGCTGGAATGGAGAAGCGCGGATGGGGAAGATTTTTCCAAAGCAATGAGCGAACTTCATGATAAGGTCAAATTAAGATTGCAAGACAACATACAGAAGTATAAGCAACAAGCAGATTCAAAGCAAAGAGAAGTGCAATTTAATGTTGGGGATGAGGTTCTCGCACACCTGCGCAAGGAACGGTTTCCTAAGGGCACGTATAATAAACTAAAATATAAGAAAATTGGTCCATGCAAGATCTTACGTAAATTTTCAGCCAACGCTTACGCGATTCAGCTGCCACCTGACATAGGCATATCACCTATTTTCAATGTGGCGGATCTGTTCCCATATAATGCCCAAGCAGAGGATGACAGTGTGGTACGACCAAAATGGGACACCCAATTTGGAGATAGTTCGTGGAAGAAGCAATTACCTTCAGCTCAGTCCCATGAGATTGAAGGGATCCTCAGTACCTAGGTAGCCAAGAAGACACGTAGGAAAGAATATCTACGATACCTCGTCAAATGGAGAGACCGTCCAATGGAGGACAACTCATGGCTCGATGCGGCAGAGATACAGAAGGCTGGCTCTTCGGTGGAGGAACTCATGGAATGGAGCCATGAATTTCTTTTACCCTGGGAGACTGATGCAGGAGCATCTAGCTAACAGGGCAAAGACAGAGACAAGGTTGACATGGTTTTCGAAAAGGATAGAGAATACAGTTCGCTGGATGGATAGTATATTTGTCTTTATTTTATTTTACTTTTTTTATTATTATTAAAGTTGCCTAAGAATAATGTAATGACTTTTTTAATTAGGAGCAGTAGTAATTAGTTAGAATCGTTTGTTTCCAAACATTTACATTACTGTTGTAAAAGCATGAAAACAAAGTGTGCTAGCCAGCTACGAAAAAGTTCCACATAAGACACAACTGATGTAACCAACAAAACAGACCAACAGCAGTTACAAAACCGTTTGAAAACAATGCTACTGAAGGAGAGAAACAGACCCATTACAGGGTTTGACAGTGTATGAAAAGAAACAGAGAGAGTAATATAATTATTCTGTGCACACACAATCCTACAACGTCCTCAATGGTTGTCTAATTGTGCCAATAATTTATTATATGAATACTGTCGAATGTACTGTTACAGGTTTCTGGATCGAGAGAAGAAGATTAACCAGTTGGACGACATGTAACAACACGAATCAATATAACCAGATAACTAAAAGACCTCGTAACAGGTATGTGAAATTACAAACGCAAGTTTAATCTATTCCATCATTAAATTCATATGGTTACAATAATACAGTCGTCTAAATTCATCATACATTTACATACTGTCCAAAGTAGAAGACTGGACTCAATTCATAGTCACGGGTAATCAACCCTAACAGCAAACAAAAGCCAATTCCCGTAGGACCCAAAACCATAGCCAACGTCGTGCCCAACGACCAAAGAGAGTTAAGTACAGATAGAGAGCAACCTAAGGCCAGCAAATAAAGTTCAACCCAATAAAATCGAAACACCCATACAAGCAAGCTACCAAACAACAGAGAAACTACCCGTGTTTGCCCGAACAGCTGAGAGTTCAAACACCGAAAACCTCGAACGGTTTCACCTGCAAGAGAGCGACCAAGAGTGGTTGAATCCTTTGGTTCGTGGGATTCATCGAAAACCCATAGATCATAGTAATTGTGTGCCCCAGTGAGATGATCTCCTCGGGAGCTGGTAAAATAGATTCTTAAAACACGGGATAGTATATGGAAAAGGGTTGTCTTCTGCATATTTGGCACTCCATAACTGAATAGCTGCTTTGCTTTTATCGGCCTGTGAAAAGATAGTTGACAAGCAATCCAATCAAGTAATAGATATTTTTCTTCTAGCTCTTCAATCTCATACTCCTCCGGTTGTCCATGTCTCTCAAAATAATGAATAAATCTCTCTCCCAATGACAGTGAGATAATTGTAACTAATAGTGTTGGATGCTTGAATGCCAGGGGGCAGGGACGAAGCAGCCAGGGTCATTTCATTCCCCCTCGTTGTCCCGGCCTCTGGCCCTCCCATTGATAGGGTTCTGTAGTTCGTTGGGTTTTATTACTTTTAAGTGTGAGAGAATTGGAGTGATTTCATGAATGTGGTTCGGGCCCCACAACAATAGCTGAGTTCGGACTTGAAAGGTGGTGAAATTTGTATGATTCAGTTGTTGGGGGCTTTCATTGAGAAATGGGGTTGGGGTGTCCCGACACAATTGGGTGTTGACTGGAGCGTGATGGTTATAGACTTTGGATTTTGTGATGGTGAAGAATTTGGCACGATACGGTCGATAGACTCGTTTTTATGCTATGGGGTCATAGATTACTTGTAGTGTGAGCCCATTTTCGGTAGGTCGTGCGTGGGCCAACACCCATTCATCCATTTTCTCAGGTAGGATGTATCAAGTAGATAGCTTAGAGGTGATTAGTAAGGGACTGACCCTATTGGGGGCACAAAACTTTATTGTCAGTCAGCTATGATGCATTCACTTCAAACAATTTAGACCACTGTTATTTTGGACTAGATTCTGGGTTGGCGATAAGCAATTGTTAGAAGAAGTGCATTAGAGGCTTAGACGGGACAGTGAGCAGAGGGATAGTCAGGTAGGAACTGAAGAGAATGAGAAGCGAACCATAATGTCACAATACCTGTCCAGCGAACCATAGTCACCATTCTACCATGAAGTGACCCTCCTGCTCACGAAGGAGCCGAGACATCAGATACAGGTAAAGGAGGATTGCTAATATCCGGCATAGAACAAAGACTTACCGGATGAGTTGGCAGAGAACCTAATGGAGAACTCCACTACCGGACTACCGAAGTCTGTGGAGAAGCTGAACCAATACTGGAAGAAATATCAAGAATTACACAGTTATCGTATAACTTAAACCCTCACAAGATACAGACAACAATGCACAGAGGCGAGAACCATTAACAGAGCAACTATAACCGCTCACGAGACACAGACAACAACACACAGAGGCGGGGACCCTTAAAAGTAAAACCCCAATTCACAGTAACAGCCAACATGCAAGCCAAAGAATAGAGTTATGCAAAACTTACCAGAGCCTTGATAAATCGTTGGAAGAACAGAAGCATTCCAGACCGAGAGTCAAACGACCGAAATTGAGAAGGCAACCAGGAGCTCACAACCAGCAAACTGGGTAGACAAGCCTTAGAAAACCACAACCAAAACCTCCGAAGCTGCAGAACTCGCAGAGAAAATGACCAGGAGAAACAACGAGAATCAAATGAGCGCGAAGGAGTAAAAACCCCAAACCAGGGTGGGTTCGTAGAATCCCGAGGAGGGACAAGTGTTTAACGGGCAAGCAATCAGGGTACAAATCACCGTAACCCAAAACTAATACAGCACAGATTACAAATCAACCAACACAAATATCCGAAAACATTATTATTATATTCATTGCTGGTACATAACATTATCAGCGCATTGACGGTGGGACCACGTGGGCTAGCCCCATTAAAAATCCCTGGGGTACCCAGAATCTTGAAATTTGATCATTTTTTTCCTCAAAAAATCTGATAGTAAAAGTGCTTGAATCATGTTTTTTTTATAATGGAAATGCATTTACCACCATCAAAAATCCCTCTGGTACCCAAAATCTTGAAACTTGACACCCTTAACCTGTATTTCCTAAACATTTTTCCACATTTTATCAAAATCTTACTGAAATTTCTATTAAATAGTTTACAACTCACAAGTGATGTAATTGTAGCATTCTACTTTTTCTACATTAGATGGAAAAAAATTGTTACTGAATACCTCTTAATTTATTTTGTCATTGAAACTTGGTGGGAAAAAATTGAGTTGAGTTAAAAGCTAGTGTGGCTGAGAAGAGGTGTGATTGTGCTTAGATGCCTCAGAGTTGTGGTTTCTCAAACCAAAGGTCAAACATATATAACTAAGAACTCTTTGTCAAACCAAAAACCAAACCAATTCACATCCACAAAAAAAATTCAAATTTCTCAAAATTTAAATAACAATTTATGGAATAATTTTTTTTTTTTATTAAATTAAATTTTAATTTAAAGAAAAACTTAAGAGTTAATTTAGAGAAAACCCAATCCTCACCCTCGTGATCTGTAGTTGCAATGAAAGCGCCCAATAGCAATACACTAGCTTTGCATGCAATTTCCGCAGCTCAGCTGGAACCTTCTGTCGTTTGTATGCTAGACTCTAGTATATCTTTTTTCACGTCCATTGTTGTCTTTCTTGATTTGATTTGATTGGATTTGAAGAGTCCAGACATAAGTGATATTATACAATACATCGACAGGGAAAGCACAATTGCTGGTGACGATTGGGAGTAGAATTTGTAATTTCACGTAATTGCTCCACATTCCAAATTACAAGATATTTTTGTTTAGTTATAGAGGTAGATTAATGGGTAACGGTTTCTTTTAATCATCTCTTTTAAGTCATAAAAGGATATAGTTTAATTATAATACTGGTTTGTGTTAAAAATATATTGTAATAATATTTGTACTTTTTGCGTTATGGATTGTGCTTTAAAATGATTATTAATTTTATTATTATCAATTTGGTGCTCGCTTCCTGCAACAAAATAAAAGAAAAGGCATTTATAAATCAAGTAGGGGCCGTTTTTCCTACCCAAATAAAATAGTTTACAATGCACGATTCATGATGTGCTGGGTTGGTCGCATTCGACTTTTTCTACATCGGGTGAAAGATTTTTGGTACTGAATACAAACTGATTTCAACTTAGAATTAACGTCTGAATTCATTGTGTGTGGAAAGGGTCGCATCTCTTTTTCTGCATAGATGATTAATATATTTGGATTAAAATAATTCTCATTTTGTATTTAATAAGTTTAAATTATAATTTATAGAATAAATTTTTATTTTTTCTATAGAGACAACATGTCCATAATTCAAACTATTGTCTTTCTAGAGACAATATAAAAAATTATTTAAAAGAAAATAGATAAAATCATTTTCAATGTCTGCTGGCCCATATCGTTCTTACCTGGAACAGATTCGTAAGATAATAAGCAGGTATCTTCCACACAATACATACATATAATTTCAGTTCCCCATTAATGATCTTTAAAGGGGAAGTATAAAACAAGTTTGCAAATCTATTCCAAACATTAAAATTTAGGCTACAGTCGGGACTTACATTTATAATACATTTTTGCAATTTCCAAAGACTTAAATTTTAGGAAACAAAGAATGTGTGCTAAAAAGAAATGTATACATTCCTCTTTGGCAGAGGGAAAGTTAGAAAGAACGTGAGATAAAATGTTTCCAGAACAAAGCCTGCACTATTGATTGTGAGGTTCATGGTACTCTGCGGTTTGACGAAGGGGCTCCCATAGAGCAGCCCAACACAACAATTGAATAGGGTGAGCACATAAGGAAGGCCAGAGTACTCTTTCGTGGACTTGAACTTGTATATTCTCCAGAATGTTGACCTGTAATTCAGAATTTCAGTATGAGGCCTGTCAGATCAATCAAAACTGCATAGAATTTCACTAAAAAATAAAGTAAACATTCAAAAAGGAAGCAGCCTGCCACAAGAAAAACAAAGAAAAGAAAAAATAGCACTGGTAGAAAAGGGTGCCCTATACTTACATAGGGCATAAGTGGAGTGCTAGAGATGTTGCATTTCCTGTTATAAACATCACCAACAATTTAAGCATTATTTTTCTCATTCCAGCACAATATAGAAAATATTAGCTCTCAGATACTCAATTTCAATGCAAGGTGCACCTTTTCTTTCTCAACATAATACCAATTTATCTAGCAAAACTAAAATTTGCAAAGACAGAATCATTTGTATAAGCAAACTACAAACTGAACAACATGATGGACTGGGTTTTCTATAGGAACTGATTATAAACCCACCATCCTTCACAAAAAATATAATATATATTATATATATATTATATATAATTATTCTACTGTTTGTAGAAAGTTTAGTTAGGTGCATTTGCAGTTTACTAGATGGAACAAATTTATAATATTAGGGAAACACATAATTATAAACATAAACATAATAATAATAAAATAAATCAAAATTATGATAATATTATATATTTTTTGAAACATCTCTATTTCTTTTAATACTTTGCTTATTAAACCTAGATTCTTAGATCCGAATAATTTTCTTAGCCTGAATAGTAGATTCTTCAACCACGCTTCTGTCTTCTGCTCTATAGCCACGAGGCCTCTTGTTTTGGCCCCATTGTAGGAGAAGATCTCCTCGTTCTGCAACGCAATGCCTTGAGGGCTGGTTTTCTTGGCTACTCTTTCTATCTTCACTCTTCTCATGGAACTGTTCTGGAATGGAGTGTACGTATTTGAGAGATTTCTGGTGGTTCCCGTTGCTGCTTGTCGACGACCCTCCTTGAATTAAAGAGAAAGAAGAATCAAAATTTAGGAAAAATTTTCTTCTATAATGGTAATTGTGTCCTCCATCTCTAGGTAAAAATATACTAGAAATAAAAGAGAACAGTGGGGCATCAAACTAGATAACAATAGTTCTTGCCAACACCAAGGCTGGCACTACCAAGCAAATACAATTTTGCATTACCCGTGTCTTCTCAGAAAGACTGGTTGGGCTTTGGGGATGATAATAGAGGTCTTTAACAACATCTCACTAGACAGAATCCAAATGCAACAATCATGCACAAAACAAGTAAAAAAAAAGAGTTCAACATGCTCAAACTTATATGCATCACTAGTAGTGAAGCAACATCTCAATTTAAACATACTAGCCCTTTAACATGCTCCATTTGACCCCTCCTAAACGTATTCTCCAACATCCACTGCAGGTTCACAAAGGAAATGAAGATACCATAAGGGAGAAAATATATTGCTCCTCAACAAATCATTAACACACAAGCTAAAATCAACAATACGATTTTGCATAATTAACTTCTTGTATTTTATTGAACTAAACACCATTCAATCAGTGATTTTTACCTCAGTGATAAATACATGAACTCACTGGCCATTAGTAGTCCTCTTAAAATCACCATTCAAACCACCACATAGAGCACAGTTCATACCACAACCTGGCATACCATGGCTAGCTACATTTGGACGCCTCATGCCTTGGACTTGGTATTGCTAGTTTAAAGCTTCACATGGCTGACAATACCATCCTCCAAAAGAATTCCTTAAAATACCATAGTAATCTTGGTGAACAACTACGTGCAATATAATGTTGACATGAAAATTTTAAGATACCCACTATAATCCACTGTAACAATACTGTAGTAAATAGAAAAATTAAATTAAAATAGAGGAAGGAATAACTAGATTACCAAGTAGTAATTACAAACACAAATCATGTTTGATCGAGTAGATTCTGGCAATCTACAAATGTCACACAAAAGATATTCTTCTCTTGGTAAGATAGATGACACCTCGTAACAATCAAAAGTCCTTTCCAATGGAACTTTTGCAATAAGGGATCGGGACATTGTCTCTTTAGCTCGCAACATTGTCTGAGAAGAAGAGCTTGGGCATCCAGCAGTAATGTTCTCTTTATACAATCAGAGAAATATTACCAGACAGCTAAATGTAACAAAAGAAAGATGATGAATCGTGTGCTAAGCAAGTTCTGTGATAGAAAAGTTTGACAACGTTAAAACTGCCATTCACTGAAATTGAAATAGAAACCTAGAACAAAGACTTCTAAAAAAATCTCAAATTTAGATGATTCAAGGTTAGGTCAAAACACGCATGTTATTTAACGCATTGTAGAACTAACATTTTGGATGTAATGGAGTCATAAAAGATGGGGTCAATGATTTCTGAACATAGTTATAATTGTAATTTATGAAACAAACGAACAACGTATATTTAATATGTTCCTAGGCACTTATATTTGTATTTTATGAAATGAACAAACAACATACATTTACCATTTTCATAGGCACTTATATGCCTAAAATCGTAATGACTACCACTGCTCCTACATGACATGATTATTTGATATTGACCACTTCAGATTTTAAAAAATATGAGATTCAATTAAGATGTGCCATAAGTTTTTCCATGACACGAATGCCACTTAAAAATGAATAAATATTTGAAAAATACATTCTTCAATATCAAACCATATAATCCATTGCCCACTATTCTATGGCATCAGATCAGTTCTAGAACAAAGATGAATCCAGGTAAACCTCCGCTGTCTTGGCTGAAACAGAGAACCAACTACACCATACAATCTTAACTATCGATCAATGACAAAGTACACGGTTTAGACCCTATGCTGGAACTAGCTAGAAAACCATATGCTTAAAGCCCCTCCCTCTCAAATATTATTATCTACATATGATACAAACTAATTTGAGATATTCTTGGCCCTCAGATGTCTTTTTAGTTCCTCATTTGCTGCTAACGAACACTAACAAGGGTTTTAGCAATTTACACCACATTGTTGTGTGTTTGATGATGATCATGTGTTTGATGTGAAAGAATCTATCCTCACCCAAAGCAGGGAGAATATGGATGCAAGAAGAATTGAACAAACAATAACTATTGCTGGTTTCCAGTTCTGGTGACCCATTAATCAATTAAGGAATGGATATAGATGAACAATCACCCACAGAGAGAAAAACAGTTTTACAAACAATGGACCCTAAGATTGATAACCACTATTGAGAGCTTGGGAAACACCTGCTACTACACCAACAAGATTTACCACAAGAAAAGTAGTTGGAGGGATGAGAAGACCGCTCATCAGGAAATTCACCATCTTCATCTGAAGACTTTGATGTGACAGTAAATTTTGGGTCAATCCCTGCTAGAACTTCCAGTAACTCTTGAAAGACGGAAAATAGACGTGTTGATACACCTTCAATAATCCAAAATTGATCATTCCTCCACCATTCATCGATGCCAAATGTACTCCAGCGTAGCTCTAGAATAGCAGTTGTAAAAAAAGGAAATAAAATATGAAGAACACACTTACAAAGTTGCTAATTTGCATATCAAAATAAATATAAAAATTAGGAGAAAAATGTGAAGAATTGTATGAGGAAAAAATCCAAAAAAAATATAAACGACAGGTTGCATTAGAGGTGACTAAATCTTGACAAAATTAAGGTCAGTAAGGGTTGACAATCTTACCTTATGAATGATAAACTTCCCTGTGAGAAGACAAACAGCTGACAAGGTACAATATGCAACCAGTGGGAGGGATGTGAGAGATAAACTATGGTATTGATGTATGCTAGCCTCTGCAATTGGTGTAGCCATACCAAAGTGGACAATGCCTGCTCAGTAAAATTTCAACAGATCCAAGGGCCCATCGGAGCACTTGATTCGAACGATCTGAAAGATTGATTGTTGCAAATCCCTTTAATGCAGGACGTGCAAGCATGCAGTATATTGAAATCCAGCTTTGAGCGTGCATTTTAAACCCAATCAAAATATCTTCTGTGACAGAACCATAAATCCACCCACTCTACACAAAATATGAGAACCCGTTCATATTAGATATTTGCTTCAAGAACAATTGCCTGGTGCTTGGTTTCCTAAATAAAATTTTGTTTATTCTGAAGAGAATTTATGCACATTCACGAAAAATGTTTATACAAATTTACTATAGAAAAATCTAATTCGATGAACTAAAAAAAAAATCAAAAGCACCATCAAATAGATGCACATCCACCTCTACTCATACCTCTTTTCCCCATTCTGAATTGTCTTCATATCCATAATGGATAACATGAATGACTTATTTCAATAAAGAAGCAAGATTTGCAAATTGTGGAAGACCACCATTTTCCACTAGGCTAGATTGACAAAATCTTTTCCCTAAGCTCCTTTGGGACATGAGAAATGATTTCTCATCATCAAATCTTGCATTATGCAATTTCAAAGAAGTGTGAGGGCAAGCAATGTTTAAGGGTAAACGAGTTGTCAATAAATACAAATCACTGGTTTGGACTTGGACTCACCTTCAACAACCTCTTCTATGTCTTCCAAACTAAATATGGGTATAGTAGATTCAGTTTTCTTGGTTCTCTTCTTATCGTCATCATACCTTTTGTTTGCTTTTCTGCTCTTCTTTCTAGATCCCGAGCAACATCTCAGGAAGGATGCTGGTTCAAGATCGTTCTCACTGAGAATTGGATCATAACCATGGAGTGATTGTCTATTAAAACAACACCCTATACCCACATAAACAGGCCCTTGGATACCATCGAAATGTCTCAAGTTGATTTGCAAAGATTTCATAATTAATATGCCAAAATGAAATTATATGAAAATTGCACAATTGCATATAAGAAAACATTTTGGGTGTTCATAATTTCTTACATCAAAGAGCACAATGTTTCGATTGATCGTGTCGATCCATGCCATCAAATCTCGAAGGAAACTGTACACAACAAGTTTTCTTCCCAAGAACTCAATCCATTAGAAAACACATTGCCTAACGAATAGCTTTGTTGTTATTTATATAATGAAGGTTCAACCGAAAGAGGCCATTTGTGAGGACAACACACACTCAGTCCTAAGTGGAGAATGAATAGCAATCATTAGCGTCAGCATAATAATTAATGAATTTGATATGAGAAAATCAGAAGAGAAAGAGAGATGTGTACAGAGCTAGGAATATACCAATGCATTAGTTGAACCGACTTTCTTGTGGTGTTGGAAACCAGGCCTCTTTTCATGGGATACATAAACTAACCATGGCAGTTCATTACCATCATTGTGAACTCCCCCACTGTGACCTAATAATCCCTGAAGCTGAAAGTGAAAATTCAATAGTACTAATTTCTGTTACTTGCAACATAGTTATAAGCATGTTAACAAATAGGAGAGAAAATTATGATACTGCGTATAGACTACAAAGGAAAGATAAGACTCTCGGATAAAATATGAGTATCTCATAATTGGACCATCCCACAATGGTCTCCAGTGTTTTTGCCTAGCCATGGAGTTCCATCTTTCATGGTCCATCCCTCTTCTGGCACTTTTTTTGCTTTGGCCACAAGAGCATTAATCTGGATCTTGTACTCTTCATATTCCCTCTGATATTGGCACAAAGATGGAAGATGTCAAGGGCAAGAAAAACCAATAAACCAACAGAAGTAGCTCTTACATTTGGATACTTTAATGTGCACTTTCCTTCATTGCTCTCTGCTCTTTAACAATGGAAGGTTGTACTTTAACCTTCAAATAATCAATCTTCTAGGCAAAGTAGAATTCTAGAGCCTTGAACAAACTAAGTAGAATTTTATGGCTAAGAACAACAAAAGTGGGAGTCGAAATAAACACATCGACATTGAGTATTTAGCTATAAGGGAACGTGTTAAAGAAAAGAAAGTGGTCATTGAGCACGTCAGCACTAAGTTGATGATTGCTGATCCTTTGACTAAGGGCTTGCCATCGTTGAAATTCAATGATCATGTAGTGAGTATGGGACTTGGTTCCATTATGTAGTTTCTCATTGTATGGCCAATGTTGTTTTAATGAAATTCTTAATTATTGTGATGTTTTTCTCATATTTATGTGCACCTTAATTTGATTTGAGAAAATTCATCTGTGTAGGACCAACAATAAACATAAGGTTTATTCATTAAGAAATTGTTGCCACATAAATTTTAATACCAATAAATACATAGTAATACATGGAAGATAATACTCATCATTAGAGGACTTATCGCCATGATTCATGTATCTATTACTTAATATATATTATCAATGTGTTTTAAGATGAGACATTAAGATTGGAAGTATGGATCAAGTGGGAGAATGTTAAACTCCCTCTCCCAACAACCGCCAATTTCAGGAAACCAACTGCAGTCATTTTTGGAAACCAACTGCAGTTGTTTCCTTAAATTATGGAAATAAACTGCAGTTAAATTAATTTCTTATTGGGAGCTCCTGGAGTGGTCCACTACTTCCTTTGCAGTTCTCTACCATGATCTGTGGAACACTTGACACATAGCCAGCAGAAGCTTGATGGAAGCTTTCCTATAAATACTTATGTTTGGTCCCCAAGCTCAATAACTCAATACCCCTCAGCTTTACACCATAAAGTTAGAGTGAACAGAGCTTGGAAGTGCCACACCAATGAGAGATTTTGGTCATCTGTTTGTTCTTGTTCCTCTCATTTCACCTCAGTGCCTCTGGTTATTTTCACGCTCCTATAGAAAACAACACACCCTCGGTTATTGTTCATTCTGATCTAATTGCTCAATGGGTCATTTGAGTGTTAAGTGGTTTATTTGAGTGATTGAGGGACCACAGTGGAAGCGTAAAGGAAAGTTTGCCTCAAGGCTTCTCGAGATGTTGTAGACGCTGAGAAAAAGAGCTTCCAAAGTGACTATGTGCGAAATAAATGATAAGAAAATAGGAGAAGCTTGCGGTCATATTCAAGGTTTTACCGCTGATTTACAAACTTCAGAGAGTGGGCATCTAATTGTTTGTGTATTTTGATTCTTTTGTTCCGAAGCGTTAATGGGTGGAGGTATGGTTTATTGGGCATTAAAGTTTTTATTTTTTATTCTTTTTAAGTGTTCATTCGACATTATAGAATCTTTATTAAGCTTACATTTAATACTAAAAACCCAAGGAATTATAAACCCAAGGGAATAATAAAACCAAGGTATATAAATCCTTGGAAAAATATTGAAAACCCAAAGAAATAATAAATCAAAGGAATCAAAAGCACAAACCCAAGCTAATAATATTAAAGCCAAGGTTAAAATATTATAAACCCCAAGATAAATATCATAAACCATTAAATAAAAATGTATGACCAGAGTTGACCGTGGTTTGACTTCGTAGAACCTTTTTTACAATTCATACTTTATACTATGGTTGCCTATGATTGACCAGGTTTGAGAGAAACTTTGCAACATGGAATAATGGTTTACCATAGTTGATTTTTCTATTGAACCATGGTTGACCATAATTAAGAATATGACGGTTGTAAAAAATACAATCCTAATCTTTATAACAAATATCTATCCCTTAAATTTAACTCAAAAATTAAATATTATAAAACCACTTATACAAACCCAAATCGTATTCCTTAACATTTTTTTGTGGATTCGCGCATGGTAGCATCCATAAAAGCACTCGATCGAAATATACTAACGTCGAAACAATTTTCACAGCAAGTCACGGGCACTTGGTCCAACGGCTACAGGTGGGGTTAATTCTGGGCGATTGGTCAAACTGCTACTTGTGGGTTAATTCTGGGTGCTTGGTGCAAGGCTATATGTGGGGTTAATTCGGGTGATTGGTCCAACGGCTACATGTGGAGTTGATTCAGGCACTTGGTCCAAAGATTACAGGTAGGTTTAAATTGGAGCTCTTGCTCCAACTGCTACATGTAAATTAATTCAGGGTGTTGTGTCCAACGACTACATGTGGAGTTGATCTGGGCGCTTGGTGCAACGACTACATATGCAGTTAAGTTAATTATTTACGAGTCTAATAGCCATTCTGGGATCTCTATGTACACGTGGAGTCTGGTGGCCATTCCAAGGACTTGATGTACACCTGTCACATCACTGAAGGTGTGATTTCTCTCTCCAAGAGCAGCCCGGTTCTTCACGCATCAAATTATCTAGCGACTCCTCTAAGATTTCTTGTGGTGCGACCACCTCCGGTAGTCAACTTTCCGACTACAATGGCCGATCCAACAACTTGAGAAATATCATACCAGCTCAGCCTCCTCGGGGATGGAAACAGATGATGTTGTCAGGCTTGATTCATGCACAAAAACACATGTGGACCAGCCCTTTATCTCGCTGGTGTTTACTAATCTCTCTGCTCAAAACCATATCTCTCTCTGGATTTTTTGTAATTAATATACATTTAAAAATTTAAATACTGAAAACTGAAAATTATATTTTTCTTTTATTTTAAATTGTTATAAAAAAAATTAATTAACATATATATTATTAATTAATATAATTTAAAAAATTAAAAAAATTAAAAATATAGAATTATTTCAACATTAAAATTCAAATTATTTATTTTCTTGTCTTAACTTTTTAAACCCTCCAAAAATAAATATTAAAATTGAAAACTCGGAAATTTCCTCTCACAATAAATTTCCATTTCCTAAATAACCTCCGCCACCATCTATTTTGTGAAAACACTTACCATTCAGCACACAAATTAGCAGATCCATCATTTGGGCCATTAGCTACCATCAACGGAACCCTGAACATTTTCAGTTATCCGCTCGATGATTAGATACTATGAACAGAATTGAACTCTTATCAAATTATTCGATGTGAATTTCAGTGTTTTTTTTTTCCGATTAGAATGAATTGGGTAACTATTGTTGGAATATGACGGCCATTTTGACGATTATAAGGTATTTTAACTATATTTTAGTTTAAATATTTAAATGGTTATTTGTTGGGATAAGTTTTTATATTATTTTTTTATTTTTCACTAAAAAAAATTTATTAGTCCACTAGGATAAAGATGGTTTTTGGGACAGATTGCTTCTTCATCTGCTTGATGTATTCGGCGTTCTTTTATGTGAAGATTCAAAATAAATGCTCCTAGTTTCTCGTTAAACCCCTTGCTGAATAGATTATCCTCCAATTAATATGCTTCCAACTACATGGAAAATCGACAATAAATTAATTAAATTAAAAAACTTTTTGTAGAGTGAAAAACACAATGATTTCTATTTTATAAAAATATTATTCCAAAATATACATCTCTATCATCATAAATATCAAAATTATATTTTAAACACCAAGTTAATTAAATGGGAGAACATTTTGTAGAGTGAAAAACAAAATGATTTAATTATTCAATGCTTTTTGATATATGAATAAAGGGAATGTCTACTAAGGGGGCAAATTTTCTGTGACATCACAATATAAAATAAAGAGAATATCTATTAAAGCAGCAAATTTTCTGTTGACACTTGAAGTGCATAAATCATGTTTTTTTTTTTTATGGTAGAAATGCATTTAGCACCATCAAAAATCCCTGGGGTACCCAGAATCTTGAAATTTGATCATTTTTTTTTCTCAAAAAATCTGATAGTAAAAGTGTTTGAACCATGTTTTTTTTCTCAAAAAATCTGATAGTAAAAGTGTTTGAATCATGTTTTTTTTATAATGGAAATGCATTTAGCACCATCAAAAATCTCTCGTACCCAAAATCTTAAAACTTCACACCCTTAACCTGTATTTCCTAAATATTTTTCCACATTTTATCAAAATCTTACTGAAATTTCTATTAAATAGTTTACAACTCACAAGTGATGTAATTGTAGCATTCTACTTTTTCTACATTAGGTGCAAAAAATTTGTTATTGAATACCTCTTAATTTATTTTGTCACTGAAACTTGGTGGGAAAAAATCCAGTTGAGTTAAAAGCTAGTGTGGCCCAGAGGAGATGTGATCGTGCTTAGATGCCTCAGAGTTGTGTTTTCTGAAACCAAAGTTCAAACATATATAACTAACAACTCTCGGTCAAACCAAAAGCCAAACCAATTCACATCCACAAAAAAAATTCAAATTTCTCAAAATTTAAATAACAATTTATCGAATATTTTTTTTATTAAATTAAATTTTAATTTAAAGAAAAACTAGAGTTAATTTGGAATAAACCCAATCCTCACCCTCGTGACTAAAGATACGTAATTGGCTGCAATCCTTCCCAGGGGGATTTATCAATAGTAAAGAGATCTATGATTAAAGTGAGAATTCAAACTTAGACTCCCATTTCACTTTTTCCATTTGAGTACTAGGAGGGTAGCATTTCATTGATTTCAACTCACACTCAGAAGATCGCATTTCAAGTTTTCTCTTAAAGTTCGGTTTTAAAAGACAACTTAGGGTTAACATTTATTGCGAGAAAGTAACCCAAAGCTTCACGGAAAGACAACTTACGGTTAACATTTATTGCGAGAAAGTAACCCCAAGCTTCACACGCCCGACTACTGAGACACTTCATCCCATGCACCTCTTCCTCCTGTGGGGATTTGTGATGGGGAGGGAGATCTATGATTATTGATTACACACGAATTTCATAATGGACTGAGACGTTTGCGTGTCCCATTTTTATGTAGGCGTTGAATAAATTTTGATTAAAATATTTCTATCGATCCGAATAATTTTCTTAGCTTGAATAGAAGATTCTTCAACGACGCTTCTGTATTCTGCTCTACAGCCACGAGGCCTCTTGTTCTGGCCCCATTGTAGGAGAAGATCTCCTCGTTCTGCAACGCAATGCCTTGAGGGCTGCTTTTCTTGGCTAGTCTTTCTATCTTCACTCTTCTCACAGAACGGTTCCGGAATGGAGTTTATGTATTTGAGAGCTTTCTGGTGGTTCCATCGCTGCTTTTTGACGACGCTCCTTTAATCAAAGAGAAAGAAGAAACAAAATTTAGGAAAAACTTTCTTCTATAATGGTAATTGTGTCCTCCATCTCTAGGTAACAAGATACTAGAAATAAAAGAGAACAGTGGGGCATCAAACTAGATAACAATAGTTCTTGCCAATACCAAGGCTGGCACTACCAAACAAATACAATTTTGCATGACCCGTGTCTTCTCAGAAAGACTCGTTGCACTTTGGGGATGATAATAAAGGTCTTTAACAACATCTCACTAGACAGAATCCAAATGCAACAATCATGCACAATACAAGTAAAACAAAATAGTTCAACATGCTCAAACTTATATGCATCACTAGTAGTGAAGCAACATCGCAATTTAAACATACCAGCCCTTTAACAAGCTCCATTTGACCCCTCTTGAACGTATTCTCCAACATCCACTGCAGGTTCACAAAGGAAATGAAGATACCATAAGGGAGAAAATATATTGCTCCTCTACAAATCATTAACACACAAGCTAAAATCAACAATACGATTTTGCATTATTTACTTCTTGTATTTTATTGATCTGAACAACATTTAATCAATGATTTTTACCTCAGTGATAAATACATGCACTCACTCGCCATTAGTAGTCCTCTTAAAATCACCATTCAAACCACCACATATAGCACAGTTCATACCACAACCTGGCATACCATGGCTAGCTACATTTGGACGCCTCGTGCCTTGGACTTGGTATTGCTAGTTTAAAGCTTCACATGGCTGACAATACCATCCTCCAAAAGAATTCCTTAAAATACCATAGTAATCTTGGTGAACAACTACCTGCAATATAATGTTGACATGAAAATTTTAAGATACCCACTATTATCCACTGTAACAATACTATAGTAAATAGAAAAATAAAATTAAAATTAAAATAGAGGAAGGAATAACTAGATTACCGAGTAGTAAATCGTGTTTGATCGAGTAGATTCTCGCAATCTACAAATATCACACAAAATATATTCTTCTCTTGGTGAGATAGATGATACCTCGTAACAATCAAAATTCATTTCCAATGGAACTTTTGCAATAAGGGATCGGGACATTGTCTCTTTAGCTCACAACATTGTCTGAGAATAAGAGCTTGGGCATCCAGCATTAATGTTCTCTTGATACAATCAGAGGAATATTACGAGACAGCTAAATGTATCGAAAGAAAGATGATGAATCGTGTTCTAAGCAAGTTCTGTGATATAAAAGTTTAACAACGTTAAAACTGCCATTCACTAAAATTTAAATAGAAACCTAGAACAAAGACTTCTAAAAAAAATCTCAAATTTAGATGATTCACGGTTAGGTCAAAACGTGCATGTTATTTAACGCATTGTAGAACTAACATTTTTGGATGCAATGGAGTCATCAAAGATGGGGTCAATGATTTCTGAACATAGTTATAATTGTAATTTATGAAACAAACGAACAACGTATATTTAATATGTTCCTAGGCACTTATATTTGTATTTTATGAAATGAACAAACAACATACATTTACCATTTTCATAGGCACTTATATGCATAAAATCTTAATAACTACCACTCCTCCTACATGACACAATTATTTGATATTGACCACTTCACATTTTAAAAAATATGAGATTCAATTAAGATGTGCCATAATTTTGTCCATGACAGGAATGCCACTTAAAAATGAATAAATATTTGAAAAATACATTCTTCAATATCAAACCATATAATCCATTGCCCACTATTCTATGGCATCATATCAGTTCTAGAACAAAGATGAATCCAAGTAAACCTCAACTGTCCTGGTTGAAACAGAGAACCAACTACACCATACAATCTTAATTATCGATCAAAGACAAAGTACAAGGTTTACACCCTATGCTGGAACTAGCTAGAAAACAATATGCTTAAAGCCCCTCCCTCGCAAATATTATTATCTACAAATGATACAAACTAATTTGAGATATTCTTGGCCCTCAGATGTGTTTTAAGTTCCTCATTTGCTGCTAGCGAACACTAACAAGGGTTTTAGCAATTTACACCACATTGTTGTGTGTTTGATGATGATCATGTGTTTGATGTGAAAGAATCTATCCTCACCCAAAGCAGGGAGAATATGGATGCAAGAAGAATGGAACAAACAATAACTATTGTTGGTTTCCAGTTCTGGTGACCCATTAATCCCTTGAGGTATGGATAAAGATGAACAATCACCCACAGAGAGAAAAACAGTTTTCCAAACAATGGACCGTAAGATTGATAACCACTATTGATAGCTTGGGAAACACCTACTACTACACCAACAAGATTTACCACAAGAAAAGTAGTTGGAGGGATGAGAAGATCGCTCACCAGGAAATTCACCATCTTCATCTGAAGACTTTGATGTGACAGTAAATTTTGGGTCAATCCCTGCTAGAACTTCCAGTAACTCTTGAAAGACGGAAAATAGACATGTTGATACACCTTCAATAACCCAAAATTGATCATTCCTCCACCATTCATCGATGCCAAATGTACTCCAGCGTAGCTCTAGAATAGCAATTGTAAAAAAAGGAAATAAAATATGAAGAACACACTTGCAAAGTTGCTAATCTTCATATAAAAATAAATATATAAATCAGAGGAAAAATGTGAAGAATTGTATGAGAAAAAAATCCAAAAAAAATCTAAACGACAGGTTGCATTAGAGGTGGGTAAATATTGACAAAATTAAGGTCAGTAAGGGTTGACAATCTTACCTTATGAATGATAAACTTCCCTGTAAGAAGACAAACAGCTGACAAGGTACAATATGCAACCAGTGGGAGGGATGTGAGAGGATAAACTATGGTATTGATGTATGCTAGCCTCTGCAATTGGTGTAGCCATACCAAATTGGATAATGCCTGCTCAGTAAAATTTCAACAGAACCAAGGGCCCATCGGAGCACTTGATTCGAACGGTTTGAAAGATTGATTGGTGCAAATCCCTTTAATGCAGGACGTGCAGGGATGCAGTATATTGAAATCCAGCCTTGAGCATGCATTTTAAACCCAATCAAAATATCTTCTGTGACAGAACCATAAATCCACCCACTCTGCAAAAAATATGAGAACCCTTCATATTAGATATTTGCTTCAAGAACAATTTCCTGGTGCTTGGTTTCCTAAATAAAATGTTGCTTATTCTGAAGAGAATTTATGCACATTCACGAAAAATGTTTATACAACTTTACTGTAAGCTCCTTTGGGACATGAGAAATGATTTCTCATCATCAAATCCTCCATTATGCAATTTCAAAGAAGGGTGAGGGCAAACAATGTTTAAGGGTAAACGAGTTGTCAAAAAATACAAATCGCTGGTTTGGACTTGGACTCACCTTCAACAACCTCTTCTATGTGTTCCAAACTAAATATGGGTATAGTAGATTCAGTTCGCTTGGTTCTCTTCTTTTCGTCATCATACCTTTTGTTTGCTTTTCTGCTCTTCTTTCTAGATCCCGAGCAACATCTCAGGAAGCATGTTGGTTCAAGATCCTTCTCAATGAGAATTGGATCATAACCATAGAGTGATTGTCTATTAAAACAACACCCTATACCCACATAAACAGGCCCTTGGATACCATCGAAACGTCTCAATTTGATCTGCAAAGATTTCAGAATTAATATGCCAAATTGAAATTATATGAAAATTGCACAATTGCATATAAGAAAACATTTTGGGTGTTCATAATTTCTTACATCAAAGAACACAGTGTTTCGATCGATCGTGTTGATCAATGCCATCAAATCTCGAAGGAAACAGTACACAACAAGTTTTCTTCCCAAGAACTCAATCCATTAGAAAACACATTGCCTAACGAATAGCTTTGTTGTTTTTTATATAATGAAGGTTCAACAGAAAGAGGCCATTTGTGAGGACAACAGACACTCAGTCCTAAGTGGAGAAATGGATAGCAATCATTAGCGTCAGCATAATAATTAATGAATTTGATATGAGGAAATCAGAAGAGAAAGAGAGATGTGTACAGAGCTAGGAATATAACAATGCATTAGTTGCACCGACTTTCTTGTGGTGTTGGAAATGAGGCCTCTTTTCATGGGATACATAAACTAACCATGGAAATTCATTACCTTCATTGTCAACTCCCCCACTGTGACCTAATAATACCTAAAGCTGAAAGTGAAAAATTCAATAGTAATAATTTCCGTTATTTGCAATATATTTATAATCATGTTAACGAAAGGGAGAGAAAATTATGATACTGCATATGGACTACAAAGGAAAGATAGGAATCTGGGGTAAAATATGAGTATCTCATAATTGGACCATCCCACGATGGTCTCCAGTGTTGTTGCCTAGCCATGGAGTTCCATCTTTCATGGTCCATCCCTCTTCTGGCATTTTTGTGCTTTGGCCACAAGAGCATTAATCCGGATCTTGTACTCTTCATATTCCCTCTGATATTGGCACAAATATGGAAGATTGCAAGACCAAGAAAAACCAATAAACCAAGAGAGGTAGCTCTTACATTTGGATACTTTAATGTGCACTTTCCTTCATTGCTCTCCACTCTTTAACAAAGGAAGGTTGTACTTTATCCTTCAAATAATCAATCTTCTCAGCAAAGTAGAATTCTAGAGCCTTGAACAAACTAAGTAGAATTTTATGGCTAAGAACAACAAAAGTAGGAGTCGAAATAAACACATCGACAATAAGTATTTAGCTATAAGGGAACGTGTTAAAGAAAAGAAAGTGGTCATTGAGCACGTCAGCACTAAGTTGATGATCGTTGATCCTTTACTAAGGGCATGCCATCGTTGAAATTCAATGATCATGTAGTGAATATGGGATTGGGTTCCATTATGTAGTTTCTCATTGTATGGACAATGTTATTTTAATGAAATTCTTAATTATTGTGATGTTTTTCTCATATTTATGTGCACCTTAATTTGATTTGAGAAAATTCATCTATGTAGGACCAAGAATAAACATAAAGTTTATTAATTAAGAAATTGTTGCCACATAAATTTTAATAGAAATAAATACATAGTAATACATGGAAGATAATACTCATCATTAAAGGACTTATCGCCATGATTCATGTATCTATTACTTAATATAGATTATCAATGTGTTTTAAGATAAAACATTAAGATTGGAAGTATGGATCAAGTGGGAGAATGTTAAACTCCCTCTCCCAATGGCCGCTGATTTCTAGAAACCAACTGCAGTTGTTTCCTTAAATTACGGAAATCAACTGGAGTTAAATTAATTTCTTATTGGGAGCTCCTGGAGTGGTCCATTACTTCCCCTGCTGTTCTCTACCATGATCTGTGGAACACTTGAAACATAGCCAACAGAAGCTTGATGGAAGCTTGCCTATAAATACTTTTGTTTGGTCCCCAGGCTCACTAACTCAATACCCCTCAACTTTACACCATCAAGTTAGAGTGAGCAGAGCTTGGAAGTGACACGCGGATGAGAGATTTTGGTCCCCTGTTTGTTCTTGTTCCTCTCATTTCACCTCGGCGCCTCTGGTTATTTTCGCGCTCCTATAGAAAACAACACACCCTCCCTTATTGTTCATTCTAATCTAATTACTCAATGGGTCATTTGAGTGTTAAGTAGTTTATTTGAGTGATTGAGGGACCACAGCGGAAGCGTAGCAGAAAGTTTGCCTCAAGGATTCTCGAGATGTTGTAGACGCTGAGAAAAAGAGCTTCCAAAGTGACTATGTGCGAAATAATGATCAGATAATAGGAGAAGCTTGCAGTCATATTCAAGGTTTTACCGCTAATTTACAAACTTCGGAGTCTAGGCATCTAATTTTTTGTGTATTTTGATTCTTTTGTTCCGAAGCATCAATTGGTGGAGGTATGGTTTATTGGGCATTATTATTTTTTATTCTTTTTAAGTGTTCATTCGGCATTATAGAATCTTTATTAAGCTTACATTTAATACTAAAAAACCAAGGAATTATAAACCCAAGGGATTATAATCCAAAGGAAATATTACTACTATTATTCATAACACAACTCTATGTATTAT
The DNA here is from genome assembly GCA_000404065.3 of Pinus taeda. Taxonomy (NCBI): domain Eukaryota; kingdom Viridiplantae; phylum Streptophyta; class Pinopsida; order Pinales; family Pinaceae; genus Pinus; species Pinus taeda. The sequence continues at coordinate 87,696 of APFE030750367.1, forward strand.
AAACCCAAGGGAATAATATTATAAAACCAAGGTATATAAACCCTTAGAAAAATATTGAAAACCCAAAGAAATAATAAATCAAAGGAATCAAAAGCAAAAACCCAAGCTAATAATAGTAAACCCAAGGTTAAAATATTATAAACCCCAAGATAAATATCATAAACCATTAAATAAACATGTATGACCAGAGTTGACCATGATTCGACTTCTTAGAAGCTTTTTTAAATTCATACTTTATACTATGGTTGCCTATGATTGACCAGGTTTAAGAGAAGCTTTGCAACATGGAATAATGGTTTACCATAGTCGATTTTTCTATTGAACCATGGTTGACCATAATTAAGAATATGACGGTTGTAAAAAAAACAATCCTAATCTTTATAACAAATATTTATCCCTTAAATTCAACTCAAAAATTAAATATTATAAAACCACTTATACAAACCCAAATCGTATTCCTTAACATTTTTTTCTGGATTCGCGCATGGTAGCATCCATAAAAGCGCTCGATAGAAGTATACTAGCTTCGAAACAATTTTCACAGCAAGTCACGGGAACTTGATCCAACGGCTACATGTGGGGTTAATTCTGGGCGCTTTGTCAAACTGCTACTTGTGGGTTAATTCTGGGTGCTTGGTCCAAGGCTATATGTGGGGTTAATTCGGGTGATTGGTCCAACGGCTACATGTGGAGTTGATTCAGGCACTTGGTCCAAAGGTTACAGGTAGGGTTAATTTCGGGCGCTTGGTCCAATTGCTACATGTAAATTAATTCAGGCTGTGTCCAACGACTACATGTGGAGTTGATCTGGGTGCTTGGTCCAACGACTACATGTGCGGTTAAGTTAATTCTTTACAAGTCTAATAGCCATTCTGGGAACTCTATGTACACGTGGAGTCCGGTGGCCATTCCTAGGACTTGATGTACCCCTGTCACATCACTTGAGGTGTGATTTCTCTCTCCAAGAGCAGCTCGATTCTTCACGCATCAAATTATCTAGCGATTCCTCTGAGATTTCTTGTGGTGCGACCACCTCCGGTAGTCAACTTTCCGACTACAACGGCCGATCCAACAAGTTGAGAAATATCATAGCAGCTCAGCCTCCTCGGGGATGGAAACGGATGATGTCGTTAGGCTTGATTCATGCACAAAAACACGTACGGACCAACCCTTTATCCCGCTGGTATTTACTAATCTCTCTGCTCAAAACCATATAACTCTCTGGATTTTTGTAATTAATTTATATTTAAAAAT